>OX424453.1:427846-455346 GCA_949152495.1 Lasius fuliginosus | reverse complement strand
CATGTATGTACAACACTACTGCCCGTTTATGCACCTAGTTTGTAAATTTTCTTGCGAGTAAAACCGTCGAATTTAAAAAAAAAAAATATTTTTAATCGTACAATTTTTCTTATCCTCAATTTCCGCGACAAATGAAATAAAAAAAAAAAAATTTCAATAAAATTGCAAAAAACATTGTTGATTAAAGAAAGCGTGTCATTGATTAAAAAAGATGTTTCATTTATCTCGCTTCAAGATTTCTCGACGCATGACCTCATAGATTGACGTTATATAAGAGTTAAAATCTTACTAGACTACAGACCGTCGTAATAACTTTCTATAATTAAAGCTGATTTTTTTTTTCTGATTTACGTACAAATTTGTATTACGATTTACTGTCGTTAACACACTTTATAACCCTGTCGTTGCGGCCAAATCAAGAAGCAATCGCTACTGACTGTCACGGTATAGTAACCTCTCGAAGAGTTTTACGAGACACGTGTCGAAAGGGCCGAACCCTTTCATCGCTCGAAAAGATACGTACGCTCGCGGGCAGGAAACACATGCTCCGCTCCGTTTCCGCATGCATATGCGTGACAGACACGCAGCGTGCACGCGCGGCACTACCTCAACAGAGATTGCTAAATACTCGCACTGTACGCGCACTTTTTTAATATCTCCAAGGAATCGTGCAAATATTTATACTCCCCGATTTCATCGATATACTTTTTTAGGAGAAATGTTCGCGGAATATTCATCGCGAAAACGCACGCAATGCGAAGATGAGTCGTCGATCGACCTTTTTGCCAACTTTCCGAAGGAATGATTAATTTTTAAACGAAATTTTCTCAGTTCTCCATGTGTCCCGCGACACGTGCAACGAATGAGACGAATCTTCCTATTAAACGCGAGAGGAAAAAAAAAAAGTGATGCGAGGGTCAAGAAGAACGCACGTGAGTCCGCTTTTTCTTTCTCGTCGACGAGTCGTCCTTCGGCGTCCCAACACTTCGCCGTCCTTGTCTATCCCGAAATAACGTTACGAAGCGTACATGGGCGTTTCTTCGATGCGATTGCCAGATGCGTGGGTGGTGGCAGCCGAGAAGAGAAGGAGAGCATAGAAGAGCGATCATATGGTAGTGCCGCCGATGGGGCTCCCTCCAGGTCTGGCCTGTCAGTGCTTCATGAAGTGTTGCGCCGTACTCGTGCATGACCCTGACGAAGTTTTCGCGAAGATCTCAACGTTAAACGTTGACTGGGAAGCTAACGAGAAAGACTTACGCGATCTTCTTCCCTTAGTGAGCCCCTCCTCGCGAGATGGATGCAACAGAGATGACTGTAGAGTGTACGAAGCGCGAAGAAGAGGAGAAAACTGCAATCTTAATGTTTGCTTCCTGATCAAGTGCAACGACATCGAGAGCGGAATGATCGGTGTGATTGATTGTCAACGGTGGTTTCGTGAATCGCAACTGGTTATATCAATTGAATGTCAAGCAATCGTGAATATATCTAATGATATGAAATGAATGGATAATTGTTTGTTGAGTTGTTTTCTCACACACCAATCGTACGTTTTATTGTGCAAAAAAAATATTTGAAGAAATCTTGAACCAATCATCGATCGTCTCGATGACTGAAACACATTCTCGAATTTCAATATTGCTCATCATGATCAACGAATGAGACTGAGTCGAGGCTGCAAACCCTTCACACTGAAATTTTTGATATAAATAATCATT
Source organism: Lasius fuliginosus (assembly GCA_949152495.1). Lineage (NCBI taxonomy): Eukaryota > Metazoa > Arthropoda > Insecta > Hymenoptera > Formicidae > Lasius > Lasius fuliginosus. Next base: position 453,631 of record OX424453.1, on the reverse strand, counting down.
GGAAATTGAAATCCGGAATATTTAAGTAAGGAAATGCTTAAAGCGATTAAAGATTAGAAAATATAGATGAGCTGTGCGAATATTTATATTATATTTCACGTACAATTCAGCAGAAGAGAAAAAGAAGTAAAAATGGGAATTGGCAATCTTTCAGCAAGCGATGAAAAAGTACTCGTCATTTATTTCATAGTGTTGAAATGATGAAGGCTTGTTGTTGTTACAAACCTCTTCTCTTTCGAGATCTTAATTTAGAAGATTTCAAGCAAATTATAGAAAAGAAAACAAAACTCAACTAATGCAAGCAATATTAACAGCAAAGTACTGAAGGTGAGTTTGCAGGTCACACGATAAACAAATTAGTTAAAAAATTTATATTTGCACATTCGCACTTTCTGGTACATGAATTTAGTTTTCATCCTGGGAAAAGATTTTACAAAAATCTCATTTTTACATATATCTACTTTTACTTTATATTTCAGCAATAAATGTATTTAGAACACTTGTAAAGAGAAAGAATAACTTAAGCGAATATTCTATTAGTAACAAAATAGTTTGCATATAATTATTTTTAATAAATCTATACATAGTTTGTAAAAAAAAAAAATCTTTTATTTTTTATCATTTAACTGCCATATGTAAATTAGGAACGATTATATTTTAAATCAGTCTATTTAATAATTTAGTTTTCTTTATCAAATTTGAAAAGTCCATTTTTTCATATTCAATGTGAAATAAAAATAAGAAAAAAAAACAATGTAAGCGTTGAATTACTGTATATAAAAATTGAAAATGCCCGATGCATATCTGCAAAAATCAAAAATACATAAGTTAAATCTTAAATTTATAAAAATCTTTCCCTCTTCATATACTTTTAATCTACACACATCGCCACATAAATAATCTCTGGCGCTATTAAATTAACTTATCTATCTTCGAATAATTATCGAAAAATGTTTGAGAATTTGAAAAATACAAATAGAAACACGCAAACCGCGTGAGAGTCAAAAGCGTGATTTTAAAAAAAAAAAAAAAAAAAAAAAAAAGCAAAAACGGGGGAACCGAATCTTCGTTCTTTTTCCACGCAGGAAAAAACTTCTCAATTATACTTGAAACTAAAGGGCGTCTTTATGTCTCGAACAACGCGCTACATTCTGGATATAGCGTGTGCCGCACATGTGCGCGCTTACAGGGGCACGTGCATCACCGGATACAGGCTCCTTTTTATCGGACCCATACTACCTCGGTGCAGTTGCAGGTGCAGTTGCAGGGCGCGATGCGACGCAGTCCTCCGCGACGGTCGCAGGAACGGGCCTCTATTAATAGCCGCGAATGCGCGTGATTTGTTCGAGAAACCGCGCGTTCAGCTATGAACGCGATACGAGCCTCTGCAAAATATGCTGTATATTTTTAGCATTTTTTTTTTTTTTTTTTAGAATTATTTTGCGAGTCAAACAAACGCCAGTAGTTTCGAATCTGCAGAATTATTCGCGGCGTTTGTGCGTAGCAACTCGTAGGAAGGAGTGAAAATAAAATACATCGTCGCACGTGATAAATCTCTTGTTTACAAGATATGCGTATACATATACATATTCAGTTATATACACATTCACTTATAGCGAATTCGATTGGACGAACTAGTGCGCACTGGTGCATATTAAAGAGGCTGTTGTATACAAATTTACAATTGCATGAGTAATTAAAACAGTAAGATAATTAATATTACGAGTTAATACTACGATTATTATTGTTATTTAATACAAATGAGGATAATAACTTGTAATATTAATTATCTTACTGTTTTAATTACTTATGCTGATGTAAATTTGTGTACGACAGCCTTTAATGTGCAGTACTGCTAATAGTTTAGTATATCATCTCTCTTTCAATTATCTCTGTTAAAACAAACAAATTGAAAGACATGATAAATATTATATCTTAAATTGTGATAACTCTTATAGCTGTATATTTTTTATAAATTCTTAATATGTTATATTATTGTGTTCTGCCTAAAAATTCAAAAAATGGTCGCATTTTTTTAAAGAATTATAGCATTTTTTATTTCTTTAGTCGCTCCATATTTGGGTGAAAGAGTATATGAAAACGCTTGACTTTTCATGGGTACGATCACCCCTTTTCCCCCCCTCTCTCTCTCTCTCTCTCTCTCTCTCTCTCTCTCTCTCTCTTTCTCCCTCTCTATTTATCTCTGCCTCTACCAGGCACGTTCTGCCTCTCCCAGTTTACGAAAATAGTAACTGCCATCGTTGCAGCAACTATGAGGGCAGAAAATTGTCGCGGAGTCGCGTGTATTCGCTGAACTAAATTCGAGCAACCGCACAGATTCCCGGCTAATCAATCACAACCAGTGGATTGAGGAAAATAATTATCATATAAGTCTAACATAACTCAAGAAAAATTATACCGCATCTTTTCGTGCAAAAAAGCTCTGTGACGATTGAAGCTCTTCTAGTGACGATTTGTTGATAATAAAAAAGAAAAAACACTAAATTAAATTTCAGGTTAATCAAATTTTTCAGAAACGTTAAACGTTAGATACTAATTATATAGTTTGGCGCCAACCTTCTTTGCTCGCACGTTAAGAATATTAAAGTTTTATTACAGATTTCATAATAAAGGGATTGAAAGAAAAAAATATGTTCGATAAAAACTGCTGTCTCCGTGCAGAATTATTTTACATAGAAAAGTAGATTAACGAGATATAACGATGTTTATTTACGATCGGCTTTACGGATGGAGAAAAAGAAGTCGGTTCGTTAAAGGAGAGATTTCCTCGTATAAAACAAGGCGATAGGTATCGTTATCCATAACAGCAGCGGATGAGAGACGTGAGCAGAGGACAACGTGATGCGGAGAACAGCTTGATAATGTCGCGTGCATAACATGTGAATGAGTCGCGTTCGCTCTCTACCCTCATTTCTTCGTTTTCCATCCCCTTCTGCGTGTAAGTGTAAACGGGTCGTGAGAGACGAGAGGTGCGCGTCTCTCTCACCATGCTAAATATAATATTCGCGCGTATTTTCAGCGATGAATGAAAGCACCGAGTCGCGGAGATTTTCCCGCGTATGATTTTCTGAATCAAAAGGGAAAGAGTCGCGACCGTGATAGCGATCTCTCTGGCGTTTCTGAAATTTCAATATGAATTTCCAGCACGTCGTGAGCGCGAGTCAAAAATACGCGGAAAATAAACAAATATGATTTGGAAGACGACACACAATTCGAAAGCTCGTTTGTTCGGAAGAAGCTTGCAGATATTGTACAAAACATTCTTTTGGCAGAAACAGTTCTGTTTGTAACAGAGTTCTGTTTAAATAAAATGATAGATATATCCTAATCACTCTCCTGAACGATGACTTTATATCAGAACAAACCCAAGTAAATAAACCTTACTATAAAATGTCTTTTCAAACCAATCGGCCAATTTTGTGGTATTTGTCAAATAATTTGACAAAATATATCTAATAATTTTACTTCCTTTTCCGTTTCTCTGAAATATTTACATACAGTAACATAAGTTTATTTTTTATTACAGATATTCGCGGCATCCAACTCGACATTTTTTGCAGAGAAGATCGTCATGGCAGTCGGTGAGATTTTTTATTTTTTCCCGATGCAATTGCAGCAAAGATCGTAGAGATTGCATGCAGATCTTAACGATGCGACATTCGGTACGCGAGTCACGCCGTTTACGCATAATCACGCGTCTCTCACATCTCTCATTTTCATTCGCAGACAAACAGTAGTCTGCCCGCAACATTTGTTGGACAAAACCGCAAACACCGTAATTCGCAATGCAATTTCACGCAGTATCAGACTTAAACTCACGATGTAACCTGCGTAATAACACGAGAAATTCGGGAATTCTTCTATTTCTCTCATCCGATATAATATGTATAATCTGATATATTAATTATTTAAATTAAAGATAAATTATCGAGATATTTCTTTCTAAAATGCGGCAGTTGAATATATAATAACTCAATTTATACGCATAAAAAAAAAAAAAGAATTCGCCGACGCAGCATCAATGGACGATCGAGAAGTTCCAAATAAGAAATAATAATGCAAATAATAAGAATAACAGAATAAAATTTCGTACAAATATAAATTACCCAAACCTTTGCCGGGGAGTAAGGGCATTAGTCGCGCGAAAATTGCAAATCGAGGTGATGTATTTCCGGTGCAGCTACTACGTATTCCTGCCGGGGTTCGCCGCGTGGGGGGGAACAATGCAACGTCCGGTTCGGTGTATCCCCCCACCATCGGTCGAATCCAATGGTAATCGTAGGAAGGCTCGTTCATGGTGTCCCATGAACGTAATTCAGCTCCCACAGTCACAGGTAGACCCTCTATTAGCAATAGTCGCGGACTCGGACGTGATAACCGCGTGATAGACACGATAAGAGCAACATGTCCGGTTGAATTCGCGGCACACTTAATTCCGGATTAGAAGAACGTTTTTTTTTGTTTTTTTGTTTTTTTTTTTCTTTGTAATACCGATGTCGCAGCAGTGCAAGATCGTGTTGAAAGAATGGACAGCATCCATCTAAACAAATCTTTTATTTGACTCGGCGCGAAAAATCGACTCAATCGGACATCAAAGAACATTTAACGACCAATTAACCCTCCCTTCGGTTATTATTTAAGAGTGACATCAAGCAACTTCTCAATTAATATCAACTGTATGCAACTTTTAATGTTAATTATAAGATTTAATAGCGGATTGTTATGATGGACATATTTTATATGGGAATTCGCGCAGTTTCTACGACGGCGATTCGCTTCGAATTGAATAGTATTCACCGCCGTAGCGAGACCGTATGAAAATTGCGGAAGTGCGGCTTAATCATTTTTCGCAGAGAGCCATACACGCGCGCAGAGAGAAGAGAAGAGCGAATCGGTGCGAGTCGAGTTTGTGTGACCCAGATCCCTTCGATCCGCATGTTTACAGATAATCCGTCGTACTTCTCGCTGTCCGGCGGGACATCGTCGTCGACGAAGACGACGACGACGACGACGACGTTGACATCCCCGACGTCGCCCAGAGGTCACAGCAGCTTCTCCGCCTTATTTCGACGGAGAGCCTGCAGCAAGATGGGCGCGGCTTCCTCTCAGGGTGGCGTCGTCGTCTCGGAATCCACGTCGAGCGTGCATCACGAGAATCGTGGCAACGTGTCGGGCGCGTCGACACCGGAAGAGCGCGTCCCGATGCTGTCGCGGAATGGCGCGGTCCAGCCCGGCAAGAGGAGAAGCTTCCGGAATCTCTTTAGATCCGTGAGCGCGAACGCGGAACACGAGAGGACTCAAAAGTTCCTCAAGGGCGACCCGAGACCATCTGACGTTGCGCCGCCGTCGCCATATTTGCCGCATAGGTAAATATCGCTCTTTGACACGAGGATGTAATTTAATAAAATAGTATAAATAATCTCCTTTGACGAGATGTTGATATCTAATTCGAATAATTTCAATTTTATTTATTTAATTATTTAATTGCGGAATTGTAACTCTTTGGGCAAAAAAAGTGCCGGTCGCGAATTGCAAGAGTCGTGTGGAACGCAGTATGAATAATGAAAATATATTGTCTCGTCGATGCAGATCTCATTCGCATTCCGAGAGAGACCGACATCGCCCTGGTCGAGGCAGGAGAGTCCTCAAATCCGCCAGCGAACTTCTGTCCAACGATATGGTTTACTGTGGTCTAACGGGGGGCAATTCCAAGAATCATAATGGCAACGATGACAACAGCAATGACGATGACGATAGCGCGGAAGTCTTCCTCGGTGTGAATGATGCCAGGTTAATAAAAAAATTATCACTTTATCTATTCGAAAAACGTTCTTTACCAATTATAGGCTACGTAATTAAGCTTCAAAAATTTTGTTCATTGTATACATACATATATAAAATAAATAAAATTTTTGCAGCTTAATTACAAACATATATATATATATATATATATATATATATATATATATGTATATCCTTGATTACATTATCAAATATAATCTGCCTGTGAAATAAGCTGTGGAAAAACTTTTTTCCAGATATTACAACCTTTCCTCCACTTTTCCTACGACTGGTTCAACAATCGCTTGCCAGAGAAGACACTCGATCGGCACTTTTCTCGAAAAAGAAGCAAGTATGTCTACTAACGCGACTCCTGGACGATCACAAACGGGAGGATGTAGGAATCTGTTAGAAGCAGATACAGTGGCAGCCCCGGTACCGGTCGACGATATTGATGGTGCCCCATGTAACGAAGACAAACAAACGTATTGCAACAGGATTAGACGGAGAAGACACAAGAGCTCATTCAATAAAGGTAAATATCGATCAACGTAGCGATTTCGATTTTCTTACCGATTTTGATTAAGCGTTCGTTAAACTATTGCATCATCGACGGGATACATATTCTTCATGTGCTCTCAATTATCAATTCAAATTATATCTCGACGCCACGATCATCGACCGATTGTTCGCAGATTATAATTCATCAGACTAATAATTAAATATGAGATCAAATTCGATACAAATCCGAATCAATTCTAATTTCAATATAGATTTAATTTAAAAGTACTGCTTTTTCGAAATAGTCATAAAAAAAAGTTCGAAACCAACCGGCCAAATTCAAACCTGTTTGTAAGATATTTATTCTCGTCTCGAATCATAATAATATGCTATATTGCGAAAAAAATCTGACTTTTTAGTCAACAATCTATATTCGGATATCAAACAAATTTAATTTCGATCAAAAATATTTTTTCTTTTTACCCGCATACAATTTTTGAAATGGCACAAAATCATTGAGAAAATCATTGAGCTAGTCGAATGAATTATTTTTTTTTTATCTCGGACGATGATTATAATTTCTATGACGAGAGGAGAGTGCACTTGCGAGTGAAGAGTTCTCGCATTCCCACGTTCCATCTGTCATCGCACGCCCGCATGAAGCGCGAATCACGCCTGCATAAAGTTATAAAAGTCGGAACACTGCGAGACAAATTCGATCGTTTTAACGCATCGATTGTTCGTCAATTTCCATTTAGACGACACTTTTGGGGGTCATTCTGGCTTTAATTATGTGGCACTGCAGTGACGATTGTCGTACTTTTATTGGGCAGTTTCTATATGAAAAGAACTAAGCACTATATACTCTATACAATGAGAGAAAAGTGTAAAATCGTCTTTTATTACATCTAAGTTTGTTTCATTAATCAATTTTAATTTTTACTTAGAATCAAGCACATTAGATTCTGCTCCTGTTAATAAGAAAAATAGTATTTTATTCAAGAATCGATGATATGCTTAATCTTAAACAAAAATTAAAATTGATTGAAGAAATTAATTGTATGTAATAAAAAATTTAAAGACGATCTCTATTGTTTCCTGGATATAAAATTTCCTTCTCTCGTTATAAATGTATTTACATATATTTCTATAAATCTTGGCTAGTTTAAACAAAAAAAAAAAAAAAATCTCTGTAAACGAGGAGATATATTATTGGCAATAATAATAATATTATTAATCATTTAATCGTACTTAAGAATTTTTAAAAATAGATATTTAAAATATTTAAAATATTATTATAATTATTTTATTAGTCATTCAACTCGCGCACAATCGCCTGTAAAATCCCAATCAAAGTTAAAACAAACAACCTACGGAGAATATCCGGCAATCTCGCGATCGTGTAACAGATAAAATCAGGGACCGGTGCGCAGATGAACGCGCAGGTCGGATGAGATCCGCTCCGGAAGTTCACAACCTTTAGTATTCGACGTGCAACTTCGTCGTTTTCCGATCGTGCCGGTTCGCACACACACATATGGCCATAAAACTCCGAAATTTACGACGTTACGTGAACAGGGACAAGGAAAGATTCTCTGATGTGCATATGAAATCAATTTTTCCTTAACAAAAATGTCTAAGCGTCAATAGCATTGGAATTGATCAGGAAAATTGTAAATTATTTGTAAATCAAATTTTTAGGCACCGTATCTTAAATAAAAATCCTTATTATTCGCTTAAATTTCTACTAAATTTAATTTCTTCCAAATTTAACAATAAAATAAGCTTACACATAAAGTTTAAATCTACAAAAAAACCTTATGTAAAGTGCAAAATCATTTCATATTATGCATATTATTTTAATGAATCTTTTTTTTTTTAAATTCGTATAGATGTCATAGTATATTAAAAGCTTCATATAATTTATGATAACTCAGTTATGATAACTTAATATTTTGATTAATATTATTTGCGCAGAGAATATCCATAAGTAAAAACGTTGTTGAGGTGTGAAATATGATAATATCTCACACATGTATGTGAAGTATAAAACGTATTTCTTAATTAAGAAAGTGAAGCGTGTGAGGTTGTAACACACATGCTTTCAACAAAGAAGATGTGACCTCGACCAGCATCCGGCCGCTCTTTAATTACAACCGGAAATGAATCGTAGATATTCATGCAACAAGCAAAAATAACAATTTCATCTGCGTTACCGGCAATAAAATATGTATAAATAAATAAGACAAAAGGTCTATATATCTCATGGTAAACACGATAATCTCCGTTATCTCAATTAATTGACTGAACAATTGGGTCAAATCAACACATCCGGTCGAGAAATAATATCTATATGTATATATCCACTCGTTAAACTGTAAATCAAATGTAATTTTTAATCTGCTTCTTGATAATATAGAAGGTGAGAATTTTTGCGCAAGAAAAATGATAAAATCAACTTTTGGAATTGTTTTCATTAGAATGTATTGAAAAAAACGATTTAACCAAAATTAACCTATTTTCCTAAAGATCGATTTATTTACAGAAGGTGGGAAAGATAGATAATCAAATGTATTTCTCTCTAAAGTTTAGATTTGTTTCTGGACGTCTGTGTTTTCACGCATCTTCCGTTGCAAGCGTTGCATAGCGTGTCGTTGCCTACACGAAACGGAAATATCCGTCCATATGTTGACACGAGGTCACAGACGGTTATACTGGCGTACATCTTATGGCCTCATCGAAAGAATACGTTTCTCTATGCCGTAAATTCTCTTTTCCCCTCTGGAGAAAAGACCCTATGCTGTAAATTCTCTCTTTCCATCTTTGTGAAGGAAAGAGGGGTGATTACATCTTACTTTTTGCAAATAAAAAATTTCAACTATAGTAAAATATTTCACTTAATATTATTTATAAAAATATTATTAATTTCTCAATTTTTTCAAGATTAATTTTTTTTTTAAACAAAATCTTGCACCAAGAAATTTTACTGTATGTTTTCGGCGTATCCTTTTTTTTATATGTGCATAAAGTTATCCCTCCTCAGTTATATCACTAATAACAAATCTTTTATATATATGTACAAGCGAGAGGATCAGTTACGCAACGTCTTTCACATTGACTTGCATAAATTTACGAAAATACGTATTACATATGTGTTATACAAAGGCCAACTTGTAGCGCGATATCCAACAAAATGGATGTGCTGAGCGATAAATCGAGCCGCATAAATCTATTGAAAGACAGAGGGGTCAGTAACCGCGAGATTAAGCATTCTGCCGGCATATTCGATTCTATCCTCATATTATTTACCGGTTGTACTTCCTGGTGTTACCCCAGCGCAGATCTAACGCTTCCGGCGCTGACAGTTAACTTCCAGGAGGCGTCACGTCGTACCGATCTCTCTGACATGATAATAAATCAAGCTTCAAAAATAATTAATTCAAAGACAATTATACTTAATGGGACAATTATAACGCATAATAATTAAATATGACCCTTCGTCTTTTATATAGCGCATATTTTGATGATAAATAATATCGCGAGCTTGAAAAAAATGTTCCGTGTTTATTTTCATCCTCATTTTTATCTTGATTTTTTTACCGTATGGATTTTTTTACCGTATGGATAATAAAATTGCCAGATAACACATCTTCGCGGAATTAATCATCATTAATTATCTTCCTCTCAAACCTCGAGTTCTAAAATTGTGTTAATTAAACCGTTTGGATCGCAACGGCGTAATTAGTGCAATTAGTGTCTGAGTCTGCATATTGAGTTGTGTTCCACTTGTTGTATATCTGCGCATTTATTTTGTTCGAGTTTACTAAGGATTATCATGAGACGGCACGATACTTACGTCGTCGTTCAAGGAACGACGAAAACATTCGGACGAAAAGAGAAAGGGTACCCTTTTGCTTCGATATTTATCCCTACTATAAACGTTTACGTTCTCCGAGATTTTGTCCAGAAACCCGAGAAAAGCGAAACTTCGGTAAAACTGCTTGAAACTGCGAACTGTTTACATCTTTCAATTCTAATATATGAAAAGAACCTATTTTAAGAATTTTCAAATATTATGACCAAAGAAACAAGTCGACAAAACGAGAGAGCTAATCTTTCTATAAAAAAATAGTTTCATCCAAAGATATGTATTTAATAATATTTATCCAAAAATATCAGAGCTCACATAATTATGCTATCCAGAATTCTTGCAAAATTATAAATAATATTAACAAATGTTTTGCTGCTAATAAATATTAGTGTAGATGTTAATTAATATTAAAGTGTATCAAAAAATATTAATATCGCATCATCAATGAAACGTAATATTTCATAAATATGTAAAAATACTTTTATCCCAATTCTTTTAATTCTTAATTAAAAAGAGAACCTACACAATCGTGCGTACAAAGACTAAAAAGATTAAAGATCGATTAAATCTGTAGTAAAATATATTCTGGGAATTCCGAATTCCGATGTCGAAAATTTCTCTGCTGAAAATATACGTTGGATTCGTTTTATTTGGAACGTCAATTTGAATTCGTTCTCGAAAAGGGATTCGAGAGGCGCGATCAAAACGACCATCAAGTACATAAACGAGCTTTGATTGGTCAATACGCGATGTCCGGTAACTACGATTTATTAGTGAACCAAAAGTTGCATCCGCAGTTATTCTTCGATAATTCTCATTCGATCCCTCTAATCGTCCGCAAGTCGATCGAATCACATTTATCATCAAACTACATATCTGGATAAATGGTAGAAAAATAAATCTTTTCTGCGAATTATTGGAGACATATTATATCATGTTAATAGAATAAAAGTACAATTTTAAAGAATTCCTAATTGTGTCTATCTTGATTATAATGTAATTAATCTTTTGTTTTCGAGAGAAAACTTTATTTTAAATATTGCATGTTTAACAGGATTAGATCTATTAATCCGAGCCATGCCTGTATAAACAAAGTTGTTTATATAAAGTGTATCAATAATAAAATATATATATATATATATATGTGTGTGTAATAATAGAATATATGTATCTGTATGTACGTATATCCAAAAACAGTGAGTAACTTCACTATATTTCTTCTTTTGCAGATTCTTTTGCATATTTCATAATTTCAAAATATATAAAAATGTCAAGCTGGAAAAAATTCGGAAAAAGCCTCTCTTCTATATTAATATTAAATATCAAATAAAAAAGAGAATGAATGAGATATGTCATATTTCATTTCATCGTCAAAAGATTTGTTAAACTCCTTTTAGAAATGCGATTTAATTTCGATATTTCGATACTTTGAGTTTCTATTACATCGGCAAAAGTATAATATAACGAAGACTAAACGATCCATGAGGAACGCATATTATTCTTTCTAGTTTAAAATAAGATATGCGTGCCGATAGATAGGAAAACATTATTTGATTTTAGAGAAGTTTACACAATATCTCATTGCATGGCGGTTGTATCCTCTATAAGTAGTTAGCATAGTTTAATAAAATAAAAAAAAACGAGACTTTTTTTAAAATTACTCAAACAGATTCCTTTCTTAAAATCTTAAACCTCTGAATCTGTGAGGAAAAAAATGGACTCCAAATTAATCAAAGATAGGTAAAAAATAATTTGCTAGATTTGTAACATTCTGTGCATATATCACACAGTAATTTCTTAACAAATTTTAAAATTATTTTTATGAAAGAATTTCTGATACACAAGATGGAACACATTAAAAGAAATCCGATAAGAAAAATAAAATTCATGATTAAAAATAATAAGCTATTCTTCAGATTCTGCTGTATCATTGGACCATAGTTCATTTAAAGATTAAATCTCCCTAAGCTTGTTAGAATTTCCAACTACATATCCTTTCTCAAAAATCCTACAAGCTAAATATAACTGGCGCCAGAATGGTTAACGCGACTCATTTCTCTAGAAGATAATATCTACAGATTTATTTCTCTATAAATAAAAATAAAGTATAAACAAAAAAAAATAATTGTAATAGTTAAAACATCTTAAATATTTTACTTTTTAAGAGATACATGAATACACGCATCACGTTTGCACTTTTAAAATTTAATTCTCGAAAATTTCTTTAATATTAGTCGCTTGTAACTTGAAAATCATGCGTTTCTCGATGTTTTCGTTAAGGAAAAATTGATTTCAAATTGATCAAGGAATCTGTGTATAAAAAAAATGTCTCGGTCTGGTATTTACCCTATAAAACCGAAGCTTGCGTTCCAATGAGAAAATTTTATCGGTCATTATTCCTCGTAACGACTAATGATTCTCTTGTCAGTCGAGATTTCCGAGAAACCGAGGAACCTATAAATGCCGCCGAGTTATCGTCTCTTCCGTCCCTCCGAGAAATTTATAAACAGCACATATGCCCCGAATGCAACAGTTATATGCATCGCGCTGCGTTGGCGTATATGCGATTTTGTATCCGTTTTGCATTCCCGCAATACATATCCATCGCCTTTTCCGCCACAAAAATAGCCTCGGCATTCGTTAGTTTAGATTGTTATTTCTGGATTTATTACGGGATAGGATAGCTGTGCCTATAAATGGCCAGTTAAAAAAAATCGTATAATTCAAGTTTTTCGCTAAATAAAAATATTATTTTCACTGCCCATATTTTCATCTATGTAATTATTAATTAATCTGAATTTCTCTTTTCTACAAACAGCGTATCGCAAAAAGATTATCTTGAACGCTTTTGATATTGCAATATAATTTTATAAAATCTAAATAAGCATGGAAATTAAATAAGTCAATTTCCTCTCAAGTCAAATTTAAGATGAAACACTGCCCGTCCGAACCTCAGCACGTCAATGAGCCGTGTACGATACGCAGTACAAATGTAATGGAGATAATTTCGAGTGTAAGTTTCGAGGAACTGCTCTCGTAGACCTCAAGACAATTATTATTCCCTAATCAGTCCCTCGAGTCTATCGAATGACTCAGTCTCCTCTTTTAATCTGATTAATTGAGACAGTCTAATTTCTTTGTATCAATTGAGTGGTTACATATATACGACATATATACTCGAAATAAACGTATAGAATAATACAGAATTCTGTATTAAATAACTATATTAAATAATCGTATTTTTCTTTGGATGTTATACAAGAAGATTAAAAAAAAGAGAAGATTTAAGAAGATATAGAAAGTTGTGTTTTACGTATTCTATTGCTCACAATCAGATCAATATATGTATATAAAATACACATTTATAAATATATTTATAAATATAAATGTAAAAAAAAAAACGAAAATAGTTGATTGATGATGATCGTAGCAATAAGAAACCGAATAAAAATATAATACTTTTCTATTTTTGTCCAAAAATAAAATATCCTTTATACTTCTACTTGTTTAACTACATAATTGAAAAATCGTTAGAGTATAATATAAATAATTATTTGAGGAAAGAAGTGGCGGAAATGAAAGAGTCGATAAATGATCGCCGCTTTCTAAAAGCCGCTACGCGGCTTAAATTCGGGCTTTCGATTCATCTGTGAATAGGACCTCTGTTTTAGGTCTTCGGATTTAAGAAACTTTGAAGATAGACAAATAATAAAGGAGCATTATATCATTCTTTATATCTCTTACTTTTGTATAATATTCGTTGCAATTAAATATTATTTGAATAGATAAAAAAATTCACTATTTCAGTTAATTGTTATTTACAATTCTCTAATTATAAATAAGAGATTTTAATTTTATATCGTAAATAATTGTTAGTTATTGTTAATAATATACTTATTTATATTAATCTAAGGACGAATCTAAACAAGTTAAACTACGCAATTAGAGTATGAGATACCGAAAATATGATTTATGATTAGATATAAGATGTTCCAATCTCAGTTGACACGTTCTTATCTATCACGATAATATAGATTATTACATAAATTCCTCATGTTTTTTTTAACAACTTTGAAACTCATAGCTTTTGCTTATTAAGTTATTCTATGACAAATGCCGCTTATTTATTTATACGAAAATGGTAAATGCAAAAAATCACAAAAATAACTTGTATCAAGTTGAAAATAATTAAAACATAATATTACGAATTTTTAATTATTATAGTTGGAATAAACGATGATTACGTCTTCTGAGAGAGATCATTTGTTTTCCGTTACTAATCTAAGAAAAAATACATCTTTCGCATAAAATTTACATAGCATTCAAAAATTTAAATCTTATTTACAATTAGTACCCAAAGGTAGATATAATATAAAATATTTTTTCACTTATTTGCGTTTTTGTAATAATAAAATAAAGTATCAAATAAGAATTGTCTGTTTTTTTAAAATTTTATATAAAACGGATACAATATGCAATGCATATTGATGACGCTAAATGCTATATTCCGATATTATTTTATCAGCAATATGCTTAAAAAAAAATCATTTTTTTATTGTATAACTGATAAAATAAAAACTTTTTAGATAGAAGAAAGATTGTATGAATAATTCTCTTTCTAAAATGTTATAGTTCTACAATTATAAAATTTATGATATGATAAAGAACAAAGTCGATGGATCGCCACGTGGATCCAGAAAATCTCTCTCTACGAATGATATCGTTTTGGCGATGCGCCTGCGCCAGACACAAGCATTGGTCAGTGCATCTCTGAGAAACACTGAAATGTCTACTCACATCAGTCCTGCCGCGCCTTACGTTCGAGATCGGTTTTACGCTCGTCATTCCCGTGTGTAAAAAAAAATATATATATATATATTTTTTTTTTATTAATATATATATATCTATTAATTTTTTTAACATCGATTAAAACCGGCATAATTTCCAGTTCAACTTTCGATACAACATATCCATTAAAATAGTATTAAAAAGTGTATATTAATATTTATAATATATTAATATATTAAAAAATTATTCATTGAATTTAAACTCATCAAGATTATATCGATTTTAATTTTTCTTCTTCATGGAAGAGTGTTTTGTGATCGAATCAATTGTAGATATATAAAGTGATTCTTTACTCCAACCGTAGATGATACATTCTTTTCAGTGCTTTGAAATGAGTGGATAAAATTGATGAATTACATTAATTGCATAGAAATATCGTAATAGCAAAATTAAAATGAGGATAAAAGCTGAGGATTATTATGCCAAAAGGAGCGCCGAGTACTTTGGTGATTATTTTTTAATATTATGTCACTTTTATCAATCGCTGTAATAAAATTAAGTGCTTAATTAAAGATAAAGGTATAATGAAATTACTTCGTAGAAACATGCTTTTAAATCAAATGGTTATTTAAATATTGTTATTATAAATTAATTACAAATGAGATTAATGTAGCCTAGTTGTATAGAAATATCGCGAAACATCCTGTATATTAGATAATTAATAATATTTAACAATAAGAATGTAAAATGTAGGTTTATTCACGTGTATTATATGTATATAATGCACATCTTCTGCTAATGTTTTCAAAGGCGTCACTTTTTAACTGTGTATGTTCTGATTTATCCAACGCAGAATACGTGATATGTTAATCGAATGCAAAACCAAATGTGTGGGTTGAATACAAATGAGATTGAAGCAACGTTATTCTTTATACAGACAATTTGTCAACTGTTTATCGAAAAATCACTTTATATAGTATTTGAAATTGCAATAACAACTTTAATTATTTATTGATTTATTTTTCTCCAGAGATACTGTTTTTATAACATAAAATTAAAACACATTTAAAATAAAATAAGAAGCAAAGTTTTGCTATATTTTTCATATATATTGCCGAAAATTATTCATAAAAATTTTTAAATTTTTGCTTGTATTTCAAAAATATTGATATAAATATATAAAAATATAAATATATATTTTAAATTTTTAACAATTTTAAAATAATATATTTACTATTATATATATTAAAATAAAATTATGAAAATGATAGTAAATATCTTCAGAATTTTCTTCAAAAAAAATTATTTATTAAATTAATTTAAAAAATGTGCACTTTAAAAATTTCCTCTCATTTAAAGTATATATTTTTTAATCAAGTTTATAAATAATTTATTCCTGAGGAACATTTTAAAGATAGTTATTATTATTTTTTCAAAAAGTTTCCTTGATAAATATATAATACAGATAACTTAGACACTTTATACGGGTCTAATAAATTATATTTTGGACAAACACAAAATAATACGAATATATTTAATTGACAGAACATAATAAAGCTCTAATTAAATCGCCACAGATTCGGGAGGCTCACGAGTATATAATACTGTCATTGTTTGACGCAGTCAACGCAGGAACAGACGATTCAGATAGAGAATTCGCAATTTAATATGCATGATGCGTACAAAAAAATTATGGGCATCGCCTAATTCGCCTCTAGAGCTGAGCGTGAAAACAATGCACTCGGGGTGGGGCTTCGAAATAAACGGTACGATTTCCTCTCGAGATATACTTCGAGCAGTCGTACGTCGTCATCCGCCGACTCGTCTTCGTGTGATTAAAAGAGATAACAATTTTATTCTGGGAAAAAACGTTATCAAAAAATCGTGTTACGCAACTTCCTGTAAACATTCAGTGATTATTTCGGATTATTGGAACATTGAACTTAAAATTTTGTAATTAAAACGGAAGCGACGAAAAGAAATAAGCGTTTTTAATGTTTTGCCTAAAAACGTATGCAGTTGAATTTTTCAAATACAATCAGGAGTATCGAAAAAAAAAATGATGGCCGATGTCTGCGTTAGCCCTCGACCGAGAAGACGAAACCGGCCAAATTTTTTAAATCTTTACGCATTAACACGTAAGTCAAAGCGAAAAAATACATAAATTCTCGAAAATGAATATTATTGCGTGAATTACAATATTAACGAGAATGTCCCGATAATCGCGAAAGAGCAAATTGTGTCTTAAAGTAATCTGACATGCGCCTCTTTGAGAGTGCGTTGATCTTTTTACAGCAATTATCATCATCCAAAGAGGGATTCACAACTCACGTGCGTTACAAACCGATGTATTTTCCGCGATATCATCCGCGTTGTAATTTCTCGTCGAGGTTGTCAGATACCGCTGACAGTTGATTGTAAGATTGCAGTAAAATCTATAAAACATTACGATAATTTGTATATTTTGAAAATAACGCATGATAAAATATTTGCAGTGCATATTAAATATTCAAAGAATAAATTTTTGGATTTAAAATTTTTTGCGCGCGATTAAAATAATGAGACAGAAATAGAAAAAGAATCAGAATTTTCAGAGAAAAAGGACAAAACTAGAATCTCTATATTTTTTACTCTATTAAAATTTATTTTTATTATAAAATAATTTCATAGATTTATTCCATTGTCAAGAACAAAATATTAAAAAACCCTGTACAGACTATATGACGTGCACAAAATTTATTTTAGATCTAAATAGCTTCTGGGTCCTCGCGAAATCAACTTAAGAACGAAAGTATCGAAAACGGAAGCCACGCGCTTCACGTATTAGAAATAAAAAGGTTGTCGTAACACGCTAATAGAATACAAATTACAGAATTTTTTCATTTGCCTCTGTAATAAAATATTTTATTTGAAATAGTTTCCAGTTAAATTTGTTTAATAAAATTTGTTATTGTATAAAAAATTCTATAGAAATATATAAGGCGTAAAAAAAAAAGACTAGGTGTATAAATATAAAAATTAAAATTAAAATAAATAATCTGCTGCTGCTGCTAGCATTCAGTTAGTGTGTATCCGCATTATTGTATATCAACAATATCACGTTAAGTTTGTTCAATTGATTCGAATTACTGGCGGCACTGTGTGCTGATTTTACGTTTTAGGAAAACGTTTCATCATCCTATGGTCATCGTTTTCGCGTGTAGCACGAAACAGCCGCTGTTATCTGCGACATTATTTCATTAAACGTATTATAGTTGCGTCGCGTGTTCCGTGATATGCGTCACCCGAAATTAAACGCATCCCTTGTGCGTCATGACAAACCTAAATCATGCAAGGTTGCTCGTGTGACATACATATAGAAAACATTCCGTAAATTAAAGAACGGCCATAAAGAAATAAATGAATGCACTGAAAAAGAACCGCAAACAAATTATTAATGTACTCGCTCCAAATAAATATTAAATAAAATCAACAAAATAAATTATATAATTAAAACCTAATATTATTTTAATAATTATTTATCGATAAAACTATGCACAATTCTCAGCCATTTCTACTCAGGAAGCAAAAACATGTTTTGCCATTCGTATCCTCATCTAAAAATATAAGCTTCATTTGATATCCCTATATATAAAAAGTAATCTTATAGATACTTGGGTCAATTAATTTAATGTTTCAATTGCTTGTTTCAGGGTCGCATTCGGCAACAGTCTTATCGAGAGACGGACACGCAGAAGACGATGTCCTCTTCGTCTCTAGCAAGGACAGCGAGGCTTCTAACTTGTGGGTTAATTATTTAACTGCATGTTTCGAGCAAATCAGTCGTCAACAGGGACGACCCCCGTTCAAGTAAGTATGAAGTAGAATGCCTAGAGAGCAATATTTTTGGAGACTTGATTTGGATAAAATTTTGAAATCGAGAGAATTCTCTCTCTAAACCGATAATCGTATCGTTTCGCGTTTTCGTGTAGAGTACGTCATATTGCGATCGAGGAACCGATAGCTCCGAAAATGGAAGAGAAGATCCGATCGTCCCGTCTTCAGATCGTCATCGTGTGTCCGATATTGCTGGAACGCATTCGGACCAGTCCAGAAAATGCCTTTCATCTGACCAGTCATCTGGTCGCCGAGAAAGTACTGGCGATGATGTTGGGAGTACAAGACAATAACATCAACGACGCTCATAGATCCAGCCTGATCTCTTACGATCAGTGGAGGAAGTTCTTCGTCAAAGACCAGGACGAGACTTTCGTAAGTGAATTGCTGGGAGCGGCGGTCGCCATTCTGGGCTCTACGCCGCCACCAGCCCTCAGAAGCGACAAAACCGCATTCTCCGTGCATCCGAAAAAGGTCAAACTAGTAAGTAATTGTTGATAAAAGGAATTTTTTTTTTTTTTTTTTTTTTTTTCCGAAAATATGCATTTCGAGAGCTTAAGATGAAAAATGTATGCGTTCGCAGGGGCAGAACAAGATAATCGTTTTGTTAAATGATCCATTGAATTCCGAGGATAACGTCTCAGTGATCGTTGATCGTTGCGGCGACGCTATCGACATAAGCAATGTAAAACGAAGAAATCCTTACGCGCTACAGTTTTCAATACCGGAGAGATGTCTCGAAGTGTCCATGTTAGTCGGCGTGAGGATATCTAAAAACGGATGCTCGCTCGGCGTTAGGCAAGTCAAGTGTGAAAGCAGACTCAGAGAATTAGATCAGATCCTCAGGGCGCACGATAATCCTCTCGAATTTATGTGCCAGGTAATTTGATTCACACATTTCTATGAGAATTAACTTAATTTAATATCAAACTACCCAGTATAGCCATTTTATAAAATAATAAAAAATTATCTGATAATGAAAAATTATATGTACTATTATATTATTATGAATAATCGATATTATAAAACTTTTAATTCGAAAAAAACTAGACGATAATAGATAATATTATTGCGTTTCTTCTATTTGTTGCAGACTTTTGGCTTCAGTTCCACCGATCGCGAACAGTTGGACAATTGGATGGTCCACGCGTTTCAGAAAAACATCCCTCCCAACTTTAATCTCTTATCTACTCCGAACGGTATGGTACCTTCTCACAAAAATTACACGAGTGAGTAACATCAAATTTAATAACCGAATGGAAGTTACGTGATTCATTGGCAATTTCATTGACAACGCGACTGTCGGATTTATTTCGCAGGTCCGGAGGAAAATCCGACGTTGCTACATTTCGCCGCGCGATATGGTCTGGAGAAACTGGCGTGGCAATTACTAGAATGTCCGGGTGGCGATCTGGCGTGCGACTTGAAGAATGTCTCCGAGCTAACACCGACCGATCTCGCCGAGCAAGCCGGACACGCGAGACTTGCTCATCAACTGCGGGGCTACATGGTACAAAAACCTCGCCTTTAGATCGACGCGACGTCGCAAATAGTCGAACGCAATCGGTACTTTCGCGTGATTTTATTCTTCTTCGCTTCTCTCAAGACCTTTGACGCTTATTATACGCGTGCTTGCCTTGCGAGGAAAGTTCTAAAAGTATAGGGTATACTTTTCAAAAGAGAGAAGAAACAAGAACTTTATTCTTATTTAATGAGAAGCTTGTTTCTTATTTATTTCTCTACATAATCTCCAAACAACTTCAAATATTTGTCTCAGCGAGACAACGAGACTTTGAAAGAAATGCTTGTTCGAAGATTATGCGGAGAAATAAATAAAAAGTAAACTTTATTTTAATATGTGTTGAATAAATGAGAATAAAGTTGTTTTATTTTTTTCCTTTGAAAAGTATCTTACTTTTAATCAACTTTCCTTGCTTATCTCGGAGCAAGAATATTTCAAGAAGAAGAATCGCGCGAATTCGCATGTCACTCATTCAATACTTTTTCATAGTCTCGATTAAGTCAATAGATTAACCGATGTTATCATAACTCTGCATTGCATGTTTCGGGCGTGATTTTGGATCCCGGTCGGCGGAATTCCAGCAAATGAACGAGTTCACCAACATGTATAGCTATCTCAAAGTCATAAGCCAGACGAACAACCGATCGACAGGTATTTTGATAACATATCACAATAATAATATTACGAAAATACGATCGTTCTGTCATTCATTCTAAAAATTATCATTTCTCTTAAGAATAATTCGAAAGAAAAAATATCGAGGCTTTTTGTAAAATACAGGGCTGTTCATTATTAATGACATACAATAATATATAATTCTATATGATATATGATATGATAAAGTGATAATTCTATATGAAAAAATAAGACAGAAACTTTCGAGTAAAAATAAATCAATCTCATTATTCTTGAGAAGTATATGTAATTATAATAATGTACAATTATCCTTGAAAAAAATAATGTGAATGTGTTTAGGAACGAATTCAACCACGGATGTCCCGTCAGCGGTTGCGAATGAAACCGGCAACGAAAAGGAAGATTACTGTCGACCGAGACCTTTGAGCGAAGCTTACTTGGTACCACCGATCGCGAGACCAGTTGCGACTCTGATCCCGACTCTACAAACGACGACGATCGCTAATACATCAACGAACAACACCTTAGCAGCGAATTATTCAATCGTACCGACACCTACACCAGTAATATTGCCGTCCACACCAACAACTACTGTCATATCGAACGGACTGGATCTGTCTTTTCAGGGTTACATGAAAATGCATCCCGCCGGTAAAAATCCTGTTTATTAAATTTTTTATAAATAATTATTATCATATATAATTAATTATTTTTACCATAATGCATTACCAGTGATCAGCATCTTTAAATATTTATGATATATTTTTTATTTACATAATCCAAGTTAAATTTTTCCATAAATTATAGAGATTCAACAATTCTATATAGATTATACGATAATTACATTTTTATTTTAGTATTTTATCTGATCTTATCTTCGAAAGCGGATACATGAATAACAAATTTTCGACGAAAAAAAATTATTAAAAATTATTAAAAATATATTTCAAGGTTCAAAGATACTTAGCACGAGTACGACGAATCCATCCCGAACGGGTACACCTATACAAGGCGTCCGTCAAGAGTGCCATCAAAATTCGCCGGGAGCGCGGGACGAAAATTGCGGTCAAAAGATGTGTCAGAATTTTTCCTACAACAGAACGTCATCTAACAGCAGCACCAAGTCTAGAGAACCATCGGGTCCTCAAGACGAGCTCTTGGAGATTATAAACGATTTCAAAAATAACGTCTTCACGATATCCGAAGTGGAGAGACTCGTTGAAAACTGGCAGAAGCGAAACGATGTGCAGCAAAGTTTCAAGGACAAACAACGACAGCTTACGGCAATGAGGGAGGAATACGACAGGATACAGAAAAGATTGAAGGAAGAGATGAAGACTGCGACGCCCTTCGACAAGATACGAAAATTCTTCTCCAAAGGGAAGAAAGGCAAGCGTAATCGCATTTCGATATTTTTAGAATCTTTTTCAATCATTTTCATGTGATTAATTGTCTAAATGGAATAATAATTAAGATTTTTCTACTGAATTTTGTTACAGATACAAAGGAATCTGTTAGTACTGTCGCCGACTCGTCTTCGAGCAAATCTGAAAGTATTAACGGTGGATTAGCTGATCGCAGACCTGTCAGCAGCTTAAGTCTTCGTAGTGTTTCCAGTAAGTATAATCTAACATGAGCATTATAATTCGGAATGTCCTTTTGAAACACGCAAAAGTTCGAAAAAAACTTAAGAAATATCAGAAAAAAGGGATATATCTGAGAGATATCTAGAAAGTTGAACATCTTTTAGGTATCTTTTAGAATCCCTCTCTAAAAAAGGCATGTTATGTCGATACTTGAAAGTCTATAAGTAAATTGTTGTCTCTTTTCCGTTCTGATTGGTTTTTATTGTGTCGCGTGCTTCGTAGTGTTAAGGGCTATTTGACATCGCGAAAGTTATTTTGACAGTTTTGAAATCAATTAGAGATATTAATAATAGTAAAGATATTAAAGAAGAGGAATTTTTAGAAGTACATACTTCGAAGAATATGATAAATAATATTTTTTTATATATAAAGAAATGTGTTACACATTAATATATTATATATACTTAGCACATTAATATATATACTTAGGAAGTAAATTTATGCTATCTATAAGTAGTGTATATTTATCCAAAAAAATTTTGTGTACACAAATTTGTTGTTCAGATATAATTTTGTTCCTATGTTCCAAATCTATTTAAATTCTGTTATCTCAATGAATAAATCGAATTAAACAATAAATATAAAGTTGAAAATATTGTTTATATGTTATTAACATAGCAGAATATAAATAGATTTGCAGCATAGGAACAAAATTATATCTGAACAACAAATTTGTGTACAACAAATTTTTTTGGATAAATACACTACTTATAGATAGCACACGTTTATTACCTAAGTATAAATATTAATGTGCAACACATTTTTTTATATTTAAAAAGAATATTACTGTTTGCCATGTTCTTCGAAGTTTGCTCCTAAAGATTCCTCTTCTTTAATATCTCTACTATTATTAATATCTCTACTATAATTGACTTCAAAACTGTCCAAATAATTTTCGCGATGTCAAATAGCCTTTAACACTACGAAGCATGCGACACAATAAAAACCAATCAGAGTCGCGAAAAAGCGGCAACAATAGACTTTAAGACTTTCTAGTATTGACATATGAATCAAACAAAGAAAAATCAAACAGGAAAAGAAATCCTGTTATATACAAAAGTCATATTTGTGAAAACTTTCTCTCCCCTCTCTTTCTCTCTTCTTTTTTAAGAGTGGAAACGATCTTACGTACAATTTTGGCGCATTATCGTATATTATATTTGTGATAAATCAATCTAGCAGCGTTTAAAAAGGAAGAAGCGTCTATCTTGTAACATAGAGGAATGAGACGACTAAGAACTGACTAACAATAAGTTGTAATATAATGCAAACAGAGATAAAGCTTAATATCTTGACACATCAATGAATACCGCCTAGTGTTGTTTACGCGGAATAATTGCTTCTGTCCAAACGAGAGCTTGTATTGTATGATTACGTGCTATCGCAGGTGAAATAAAAAATGCGAGGAAATATATATCTCACATACTTTACTTTTTACACATTCTGGCTAGTATGGACTTACCTTTTGCCGCTTCTGGTCAGAAATCCTGCGCAGCTTACGTTTATTCTTCTAACCAATTTGGACTTACCTTTCGCTTCTGGCTATATCTATTCTGGTATTCGATCTTTAACCAGAAGGACACTCTTTCTATTGCCGGCTGATTATTATTATCGGCAAATAAACGTAAAGATTTTACTTTGTTCATTTACGATAAGTTAAATTGCTTATTAGACGCGTGCGTCCTTCAAGTCATGAAAGATACACGAGTGTTCATTAAAATATTAATTAAAAAGTTTCTTTCTTATAATTTTTTTTATTTAAAATTATCCACGGGAATTTACAAAAAATAGATGTTATATGATAAATTAATTGTTCTGAATCAGAAAGTTTTCGATCTTGTCTCGCAAATGTCCGGAATCGAATTGTATGATATAAATATGAAATTATAAACGTTTAGAAAACGAACAAATTTTGCAAGCGCAAATCTAAAATGCGTATTTATATTTGTACTTATCCGCGCAAAACCCGTATTTTTGCCCGTTATCCATAGTTGTTGTTACACCTCAAAAGTTTATTAAATGAATGATGTGAGATTCGAAAGACATAATGAATTTCTTGCACAATCAATATAAGAATGCTGTAAATTATGAATATTTCATGTTCTCATATTGTGTATACGTCTTTATAAAAAATTTTATATCGATATTAATATCTTGTTATTACATTATATACATCTCGTGCACATTGTTCGTATCAAAATTATATATAATATATATTTTAAAATAAAATATTTGCAATTAATGTAAATACAATTAAAAAACTAATCAGCTTTAAGACAATCTATATAAAAAATTCTTCTCCGCGATGAAACATCCGCGAAATATCTTTTGATCTCACATCATTTTATTATAACTTTGCTTTAACTGATGTAAAGTCAAGTTATTAATCAATATATGGATGGATGAGCTATAAAAAATTAGAATAAAGTCGGTGCATTATAAAAATAAGTTACAATATACAATTAATAATCATTAGCGCGTTTTTTATCAAATTAATTTGTAGATAAAATTTGCTATGTAACTGTAACGTTTCCTATCTTTATTTAATTTATGCTTGTGATACATATTGGAAAAATCTGTAAGTATATTGCTCTCTTGCACCCGATTTATATAATATTTAATCCTGGACGGATATAAGGAGGAAGGAATAAAACACAATTTTATTAATTAGATATTAGTTTTGGTAAATATACCGATGGAGGGACTCAGTCCCGATGACCTTGACCTTGACATATATTGTCAAGGTCACTGTCCTGAGTAACATGCAAAAGGTTTTAGCCGTCGCTCATTGTTTATTAAAAAGTTATTAACAAAAGAATTTTCACGAATTATATGCAAATTTCAGACACCATGTATGTTTTATAAAATGAATCTCTACCAGATTCATACATTTATGTGTGGTAAGTCGAAGGCGTGGAAGGGGGAGAGGTGAAACTTCTCCCTCTGCACCCCCACCCCCCAAAAATTCTAAACCCAAACCAAATTTTAGTTTAAATCAAAAATAGGTATGGTTTAGGTTATATCTTCCGGAAGTGGAGCCCCCCCGTAGGGGGGGCGGAACCCACTGCATCCACGCATATATTTTACAACGCGAAGCGAGGTCCATCCCACATACCTAAGTAAACACATACCTAAGCGTGTTT
>OX424453.1:285381-427646 GCA_949152495.1 Lasius fuliginosus | reverse complement strand
GTCATATTGCGATCGAGGAACCGATAGCTCCGAAAATGGAAGAGAAGATCCGATCGTCCCGTCTTCAGATCGTCATCGTGTGTCCGATATTGCTGGAACGCATTCGGACCAGTCCAGAAAATGCCTTTCATCTGACCAGTCATCTGGTCGCCGAGAAAGTACTGGCGATGATGTTGGGAGTACAAGACAATAACATCAACGACGCTCATAGATCCAGCCTGATCTCTTACGATCAGTGGAGGAAGTTCTTCGTCAAAGACCAGGACGAGACTTTCGTAAGTGAATTGCTGGGAGCGGCGGTCGCCATTCTGGGCTCTACGCCGCCACCAGCCCTCAGAAGCGACAAAACCGCATTCTCCGTGCATCCGAAAAAGGTCAAACTAGTAAGTAATTGTTGATAAAAGGAATTTTTTTTTTTTTTTTTTTTTTTTTCCGAAAATATGCATTTCGAGAGCTTAAGATGAAAAATGTATGCGTTCGCAGGGGCAGAACAAGATAATCGTTTTGTTAAATGATCCATTGAATTCCGAGGATAACGTCTCAGTGATCGTTGATCGTTGCGGCGACGCTATCGACATAAGCAATGTAAAACGAAGAAATCCTTACGCGCTACAGTTTTCAATACCGGAGAGATGTCTCGAAGTGTCCATGTTAGTCGGCGTGAGGATATCTAAAAACGGATGCTCGCTCGGCGTTAGGCAAGTCAAGTGTGAAAGCAGACTCAGAGAATTAGATCAGATCCTCAGGGCGCACGATAATCCTCTCGAATTTATGTGCCAGGTAATTTGATTCACACATTTCTATGAGAATTAACTTAATTTAATATCAAACTACCCAGTATAGCCATTTTATAAAATAATAAAAAATTATCTGATAATGAAAAATTATATGTACTATTATATTATTATGAATAATCGATATTATAAAACTTTTAATTCGAAAAAAACTAGACGATAATAGATAATATTATTGCGTTTCTTCTATTTGTTGCAGACTTTTGGCTTCAGTTCCACCGATCGCGAACAGTTGGACAATTGGATGGTCCACGCGTTTCAGAAAAACATCCCTCCCAACTTTAATCTCTTATCTACTCCGAACGGTATGGTACCTTCTCACAAAAATTACACGAGTGAGTAACATCAAATTTAATAACCGAATGGAAGTTACGTGATTCATTGGCAATTTCATTGACAACGCGACTGTCGGATTTATTTCGCAGGTCCGGAGGAAAATCCGACGTTGCTACATTTCGCCGCGCGATATGGTCTGGAGAAACTGGCGTGGCAATTACTAGAATGTCCGGGTGGCGATCTGGCGTGCGACTTGAAGAATGTCTCCGAGCTAACACCGACCGATCTCGCCGAGCAAGCCGGACACGCGAGACTTGCTCATCAACTGCGGGGCTACATGGTACAAAAACCTCGCCTTTAGATCGACGCGACGTCGCAAATAGTCGAACGCAATCGGTACTTTCGCGTGATTTTATTCTTCTTCGCTTCTCTCAAGACCTTTGACGCTTATTATACGCGTGCTTGCCTTGCGAGGAAAGTTCTAAAAGTATAGGGTATACTTTTCAAAAGAGAGAAGAAACAAGAACTTTATTCTTATTTAATGAGAAGCTTGTTTCTTATTTATTTCTCTACATAATCTCCAAACAACTTCAAATATTTGTCTCAGCGAGACAACGAGACTTTGAAAGAAATGCTTGTTCGAAGATTATGCGGAGAAATAAATAAAAAGTAAACTTTATTTTAATATGTGTTGAATAAATGAGAATAAAGTTGTTTTATTTTTTTCCTTTGAAAAGTATCTTACTTTTAATCAACTTTCCTTGCTTATCTCGGAGCAAGAATATTTCAAGAAGAAGAATCGCGCGAATTCGCATGTCACTCATTCAATACTTTTTCATAGTCTCGATTAAGTCAATAGATTAACCGATGTTATCATAACTCTGCATTGCATGTTTCGGGCGTGATTTTGGATCCCGGTCGGCGGAATTCCAGCAAATGAACGAGTTCACCAACATGTATAGCTATCTCAAAGTCATAAGCCAGACGAACAACCGATCGACAGGTATTTTGATAACATATCACAATAATAATATTACGAAAATACGATCGTTCTGTCATTCATTCTAAAAATTATCATTTCTCTTAAGAATAATTCGAAAGAAAAAATATCGAGGCTTTTTGTAAAATACAGGGCTGTTCATTATTAATGACATACAATAATATATAATTCTATATGATATATGATATGATAAAGTGATAATTCTATATGAAAAAATAAGACAGAAACTTTCGAGTAAAAATAAATCAATCTCATTATTCTTGAGAAGTATATGTAATTATAATAATGTACAATTATCCTTGAAAAAAATAATGTGAATGTGTTTAGGAACGAATTCAACCACGGATGTCCCGTCAGCGGTTGCGAATGAAACCGGCAACGAAAAGGAAGATTACTGTCGACCGAGACCTTTGAGCGAAGCTTACTTGGTACCACCGATCGCGAGACCAGTTGCGACTCTGATCCCGACTCTACAAACGACGACGATCGCTAATACATCAACGAACAACACCTTAGCAGCGAATTATTCAATCGTACCGACACCTACACCAGTAATATTGCCGTCCACACCAACAACTACTGTCATATCGAACGGACTGGATCTGTCTTTTCAGGGTTACATGAAAATGCATCCCGCCGGTAAAAATCCTGTTTATTAAATTTTTTATAAATAATTATTATCATATATAATTAATTATTTTTACCATAATGCATTACCAGTGATCAGCATCTTTAAATATTTATGATATATTTTTTATTTACATAATCCAAGTTAAATTTTTCCATAAATTATAGAGATTCAACAATTCTATATAGATTATACGATAATTACATTTTTATTTTAGTATTTTATCTGATCTTATCTTCGAAAGCGGATACATGAATAACAAATTTTCGACGAAAAAAAATTATTAAAAATTATTAAAAATATATTTCAAGGTTCAAAGATACTTAGCACGAGTACGACGAATCCATCCCGAACGGGTACACCTATACAAGGCGTCCGTCAAGAGTGCCATCAAAATTCGCCGGGAGCGCGGGACGAAAATTGCGGTCAAAAGATGTGTCAGAATTTTTCCTACAACAGAACGTCATCTAACAGCAGCACCAAGTCTAGAGAACCATCGGGTCCTCAAGACGAGCTCTTGGAGATTATAAACGATTTCAAAAATAACGTCTTCACGATATCCGAAGTGGAGAGACTCGTTGAAAACTGGCAGAAGCGAAACGATGTGCAGCAAAGTTTCAAGGACAAACAACGACAGCTTACGGCAATGAGGGAGGAATACGACAGGATACAGAAAAGATTGAAGGAAGAGATGAAGACTGCGACGCCCTTCGACAAGATACGAAAATTCTTCTCCAAAGGGAAGAAAGGCAAGCGTAATCGCATTTCGATATTTTTAGAATCTTTTTCAATCATTTTCATGTGATTAATTGTCTAAATGGAATAATAATTAAGATTTTTCTACTGAATTTTGTTACAGATACAAAGGAATCTGTTAGTACTGTCGCCGACTCGTCTTCGAGCAAATCTGAAAGTATTAACGGTGGATTAGCTGATCGCAGACCTGTCAGCAGCTTAAGTCTTCGTAGTGTTTCCAGTAAGTATAATCTAACATGAGCATTATAATTCGGAATGTCCTTTTGAAACACGCAAAAGTTCGAAAAAAACTTAAGAAATATCAGAAAAAAGGGATATATCTGAGAGATATCTAGAAAGTTGAACATCTTTTAGGTATCTTTTAGAATCCCTCTCTAAAAAAGGCATGTTATGTCGATACTTGAAAGTCTATAAGTAAATTGTTGTCTCTTTTCCGTTCTGATTGGTTTTTATTGTGTCGCGTGCTTCGTAGTGTTAAGGGCTATTTGACATCGCGAAAGTTATTTTGACAGTTTTGAAATCAATTAGAGATATTAATAATAGTAAAGATATTAAAGAAGAGGAATTTTTAGAAGTACATACTTCGAAGAATATGATAAATAATATTTTTTTATATATAAAGAAATGTGTTACACATTAATATATTATATATACTTAGCACATTAATATATATACTTAGGAAGTAAATTTATGCTATCTATAAGTAGTGTATATTTATCCAAAAAAATTTTGTGTACACAAATTTGTTGTTCAGATATAATTTTGTTCCTATGTTCCAAATCTATTTAAATTCTGTTATCTCAATGAATAAATCGAATTAAACAATAAATATAAAGTTGAAAATATTGTTTATATGTTATTAACATAGCAGAATATAAATAGATTTGCAGCATAGGAACAAAATTATATCTGAACAACAAATTTGTGTACAACAAATTTTTTTGGATAAATACACTACTTATAGATAGCACACGTTTATTACCTAAGTATAAATATTAATGTGCAACACATTTTTTTATATTTAAAAAGAATATTACTGTTTGCCATGTTCTTCGAAGTTTGCTCCTAAAGATTCCTCTTCTTTAATATCTCTACTATTATTAATATCTCTACTATAATTGACTTCAAAACTGTCCAAATAATTTTCGCGATGTCAAATAGCCTTTAACACTACGAAGCATGCGACACAATAAAAACCAATCAGAGTCGCGAAAAAGCGGCAACAATAGACTTTAAGACTTTCTAGTATTGACATATGAATCAAACAAAGAAAAATCAAACAGGAAAAGAAATCCTGTTATATACAAAAGTCATATTTGTGAAAACTTTCTCTCCCCTCTCTTTCTCTCTTCTTTTTTAAGAGTGGAAACGATCTTACGTACAATTTTGGCGCATTATCGTATATTATATTTGTGATAAATCAATCTAGCAGCGTTTAAAAAGGAAGAAGCGTCTATCTTGTAACATAGAGGAATGAGACGACTAAGAACTGACTAACAATAAGTTGTAATATAATGCAAACAGAGATAAAGCTTAATATCTTGACACATCAATGAATACCGCCTAGTGTTGTTTACGCGGAATAATTGCTTCTGTCCAAACGAGAGCTTGTATTGTATGATTACGTGCTATCGCAGGTGAAATAAAAAATGCGAGGAAATATATATCTCACATACTTTACTTTTTACACATTCTGGCTAGTATGGACTTACCTTTTGCCGCTTCTGGTCAGAAATCCTGCGCAGCTTACGTTTATTCTTCTAACCAATTTGGACTTACCTTTCGCTTCTGGCTATATCTATTCTGGTATTCGATCTTTAACCAGAAGGACACTCTTTCTATTGCCGGCTGATTATTATTATCGGCAAATAAACGTAAAGATTTTACTTTGTTCATTTACGATAAGTTAAATTGCTTATTAGACGCGTGCGTCCTTCAAGTCATGAAAGATACACGAGTGTTCATTAAAATATTAATTAAAAAGTTTCTTTCTTATAATTTTTTTTATTTAAAATTATCCACGGGAATTTACAAAAAATAGATGTTATATGATAAATTAATTGTTCTGAATCAGAAAGTTTTCGATCTTGTCTCGCAAATGTCCGGAATCGAATTGTATGATATAAATATGAAATTATAAACGTTTAGAAAACGAACAAATTTTGCAAGCGCAAATCTAAAATGCGTATTTATATTTGTACTTATCCGCGCAAAACCCGTATTTTTGCCCGTTATCCATAGTTGTTGTTACACCTCAAAAGTTTATTAAATGAATGATGTGAGATTCGAAAGACATAATGAATTTCTTGCACAATCAATATAAGAATGCTGTAAATTATGAATATTTCATGTTCTCATATTGTGTATACGTCTTTATAAAAAATTTTATATCGATATTAATATCTTGTTATTACATTATATACATCTCGTGCACATTGTTCGTATCAAAATTATATATAATATATATTTTAAAATAAAATATTTGCAATTAATGTAAATACAATTAAAAAACTAATCAGCTTTAAGACAATCTATATAAAAAATTCTTCTCCGCGATGAAACATCCGCGAAATATCTTTTGATCTCACATCATTTTATTATAACTTTGCTTTAACTGATGTAAAGTCAAGTTATTAATCAATATATGGATGGATGAGCTATAAAAAATTAGAATAAAGTCGGTGCATTATAAAAATAAGTTACAATATACAATCTTCCGGAAAATATAACCTAACTCATATCTATTTTTGATTTAAACTAAAATTTGGTTTGGGTTTAGAATTTTTGGAAGGTAGGGGTGCAGAGGGAGGGGTTTCATCTCTCCCCCTTCCACGCCTTTGACTTACCACACATAAATGAATGAATCTAGTAGAGATTCATTTTATTTTTAGTTCGTGAAAATTCTTTTGTTAATAACTTTTTAATAAACAATGAGCGACGGCTAAAACCTTTTGCATGTTACTCAGGACAGTGACCTTGACAATATATGTCAAGGTCAAGGTCATCGGGACTGAGTCCCTCCATCGGTATATTTACCTTAGTTTTATTTTTTTTTATTTATTTATTTTATTTATCTTGTTATATATATCTTTTTTTATTTAAATATATATATTTTATTTATTTATTTTTATTTCTCAAAGTGCATAGAATATCTTTTTCTAATTTTGTTTACGAGGTATAAACATTATGAAGAAACTGAAATAAAAGATTTAAATATATAAAAAAATCAATGAAATTTCTTATAATCTTCTTTACATTTTTATACTTTTCTTTATCTTCTTTTGTTATTTTATTCAAATAACAAATTAAAAAATTTAATCAGATATAATTTATATTTGACTAATATTGTCCAAATAAAAATATTGTTAATATATTAGTAATATTCATAATATTCTTACCAATTGCCTTTGTTTCTCTCTTTGTATAGAGTACTTATTGTTAGTAGAAAACGTACGAAATTATAATATCTTTATCAAATCTTAAATACAATATTTCTTATATATGTATATATATATATATGTTTTATGATTGTTTATCAAGCTTGTTCTACCTGTAATATATTTCATTTTTTATTAATCTTTAATCTTTACAAAATTGATTAATAACTTTCAGGCAACTGGTATATTTTGTAACTAGTATTCTGTATAAGACAGAACACTGGAACCAATAAATCATATTAAAATAACGAGCTCTCTTTCGTGAACTCTATGCGTGCGTGCGAGTGCATCCTCATACGCACGATAAATCGATAAATGATCATATTTATATCCAGGATAAAATATTCAGCCTAATTTGTTTTAACCCATCCATTTTAAGGTAACGGATTTATCTAGAATCTACATCTACGATCTCTATAAATCCGTTACTTTCAAATAAAATGAAAGTTTGTCACTCACCAATCGATGCGCAACAGCAGAGTTGACGGCATTGAAGCTGTAACATACAAATAAAACATCCAAATTATAGCAGCACCCAAAATAATTAATATTTCAAAAAATTATTATTGTATGCACCGAATTTCATATTCAATGTGTACAATAATAAGCAGATATCTGATGGAATAATTTTTATAAATTCTAAAAAAAATTTCTTTTTAATAGAAACTTTTACAGAATTTATATAAGACTTTTTTTCCAATTCTCTCTTATTTAAATCAAACAAACGAACCGAATTAATGCGCGTACGCGATTTATAATAATTAATATACAATTAATAAATACTTACTCCAGGGTTGCTCCGTCAGCGCCCGATGCCTCCTAGGCCTGCTCCTCCCCTCAGGTTTCAGGATTGTCCGTTTCCAAAGTCCATTGATTTACATACTTTGAACGACACTTCCGCACTTTAACACGCGATTCTTTAGACTTTAAAACGCGCGATACTTTGCTCGACACTCCCGAATTCCGCGATCGCGAATCTTGCGCGAATATCCCATTTCGCGCGAGAATCATACTTTGAGCCGACAAGTCGGGACTGCAACGGTAATTTCGAGCAAGGATTAAGCCCGAAGCGGAAGAAGACGGATTCGATCGACGGGACGGACGCGATTGGGATTCGCTCGACTCTTGTCTCGTGCGCATATTCGCATCTCAGAGTGACTCGAACTAACTTAGGCGCGATTTCAGATGAGACGCCAGGATGCTGTATCACAGGCGATATCACAGGGCAGGTAGACGCGCCGAGAGAGAAGATACCCATTTCTGATGCTAATCATGTAAACCATGTATTAAACAATCTAAGAAATGGGAGCTCAACCTCTCGGAACGAGCTAAAACCGGCCTAAGTAATTAAATCAACTCATCAACGCGATACATAATATGCCACCAAACAACGGTGCAACATAATATGACTGGTAGACGAGACAAGAGAAGGGACCCATTAACGACGATCCCGAACAATCGACCGAACTCTAATCCGATTCGAGCCGAGCCGTTTGTCGAAGCAGAGCGTGCTCCTCAATCAGCCGGATCTTGAGCCTGAGCTCAAAACCGCGCGAGCATCGTACGTAGATGTACATGCCATACGTGCGCGGCCGGCGTCACCTCGTGTCGCGAAACACGAGGCATGAAAACGTTGCATTCGCAACGCCTCAATGAGACGTCCCATTCAGTCGGCATCAAAAGTACGATTCTCGACGACAATTATGAAATCGGGATATCATTGCGAAGATGCAACAAACTTGGACGCGCGATACTTTGCACGGCACTCCCGAATTCGGATGCACGATATTTTGCGCGGCACTCCCGAACTAATTAAGACGCGAAACGTGATATCGCTCGATAGCGTTAAAAAACGTCCCGAACGTCCCCACCTGAAACAAGAAGCGAAGAGACTCACGTAATTAATCGAATGCGTAGTTAATCTGAGCTATTGTATGGGAAAATATATCAAGGGTCTTTTTAATTTCCCCAAGTATATATATATATATTAATGTGCAACACATTTTTTTATATTTAAAAAGAATATTATTATTTGCCATATTCTTCGAGGTTTGCTCTTAAAGATTCTTAAAGATTCCTCTTCTTTAATATCTCTATACTATTATTAATATCTCTACTAATTGACTTCAAAACTGTAATAATCTTCGCGATGTCAAATAGCCCTTGACACTACGAAGCATGCGACACAATAAAAATCAATCAGAGCCGCGAAAAAGCGGCAACAATACATTTTGAGACTTTCGAGTATTGACATAACATGCCTTCTTTTAGAGAGGAATAATTTATTGAAAATTAAACAACTTCCGTAAATAAAAGCGCGCGCTTGTGTTGTTCTAGTTATTATAAATTATGAATTGCTATATGTGAACAGTTAGATACATTATTTACGCGTTTCAACAAATTTCACCAAATTTCTTAGGTTCGTCCTCATCTGGCAGAATGAGCACTGTCAGTGGCTGCAGTGGCACCAGCTTGGGCGATAGTGGAACCCATTCGGATTCCGATGATAGAAGAGTACGTACAATATATCAAAAATAAAACCGATCAATTCTAAATGACTATCAATTGATAGAATAGATCAGAGGAACAAAACAATGACTATCTAAATTTCCCTTGTATGTATTACGCTAATTATTAAAAATAATATTTAACATGCTTGTGTCAAACATTTTTTAATTAAAATTTTTTTTTTTTACATCGCCTAAGATCAGCTGGAAGAGAAAAGGAGAGGAAAAAAAATACTAAAGAAAAATATATATACTAGAGAAGAACATACAAAATAGCGCATAATTTCCTATTGTTGTCATATTTACATTAAAATGACTTTCAGCTTCAAAATGTCAGAGATGAAAAGACTGGCATGACATCCTACGAGATACCACCTGCGCCTAAACCGTTCACAGGCAGGTATTCACCAGCTTCTGGGTATTCTCCGTCACCGACCGTCTCTATCACGCGTGATCTCGATCATCGACAAGCGCAGTCATCATCCAGGACCGGCGACAACGAATATTACATCGCATTTCCACCGTCGGGTTTACCCGTTCATGGTAATTCGGAATTAATTGAATCGTACATTCGCTTCTCTATCTATCCGGATATCGTTTCGAACTAATATACGTCAAACGTAGCATAGAGTTTCCGAAGACGTTTGAAAGACGTCTGAAAAATTAGGGGACATTTATTAGACGTTTCTTCTTAAACGTTAATGATATCTAGGATTTCAGAAATATATGAGAATGTAAATCTGGAATTCAATTTTCGCAGCGTTTAAAGCGGACGGTTCTCCGAGGGAACCGGATACACCGAGCTCGCCATGCGAACATCAAAGGTATCTCGACTTTATTCAGAATGTCTCGTCGGACAAGAATCCAGAAGAAGTCGCAGCGACGAAGTACGCCGGCAACAACAGTTATACGAACATCGGCCCGTCGACGTCGAGTTTTACGCCTCCGGTTGCGCCACCGGGAATGTGCATTCCAGATTGCACGAGCAACGAAATCGCATCCGTCGTCGATTCCGTTCGCGTAGATCGCGAGATTGCGATCAAAGAGCATCACGGTGACGATACCGCCGAAGCGTGTTCCGACGTAACGAGGATGAAACCTTCGTCTGTCGTAGACGAGGTTGATTCTGCGCTCAATGCTCGAGGTCAAGAGACATTCGGGATGAAATACGACGAGGGACACGTACCGACGGACCCGACCAACATTTCGAAAAATACGAATGAGGCCACCGAGACCAGAGTGCCGGAATACATGAACCTTGCTATTAATATGGGTCATGAGGCTGCCAAGGTTCTCGGCGCCATACCAAAGAAATTGCCTGCGCCACCTGTACCGCCGAGAGGTACGATTTATATAATTAATACTTACTAAATATTATGTAATATTACTATTATAATAATATATATTTAGTATTATAATAATATATATTTAATTAATATATTATAAGCTAAATATTATTATAATATTACATAATTATTATACAATATTATGGAATTAATTATATTATAATTATATAACTTATAATTATATAATTTCACGCAGATAATTATACTTTATCGCAATGTATAACGCAATAACGTAATAATAATTATCGTGTTAATTTAATATTTCGATTTTAAGTGAATACAAATTTATTTAAAGTCATTAAAATGTAGAGTCTACGTTATCATTTTATTTTTTACTTGTGTTTAATTCTTTTGCAGTGCGATTAAAAAATCGCGGAGTTATATTAAAATTGATAAACAATAATCGGCACAATTACTATCATAATATAACTAGAATTATTTAAGATTCCCTTTTCTAAATCGGATTTATTTGTAAGATTTAACATTCGTATATTTAGATATGCATTAAGTCTCAAACAATGCGTGAATTTGAACTACGTGCAAAATGAATCACTGACATATTATAACATATTTCAATGC
Source organism: Lasius fuliginosus (assembly GCA_949152495.1). Classification (NCBI taxonomy): domain Eukaryota; kingdom Metazoa; phylum Arthropoda; class Insecta; order Hymenoptera; family Formicidae; genus Lasius; species Lasius fuliginosus. The sequence goes on along the minus strand of OX424453.1, from coordinate 416,323 downwards.
AGCTCTCCAGGAATTAAAGGTCAAGAACAGATTACAAGAATTTCGTAGAAATCGCGAATAAGAAAAATATTCATGATTTATACGAACTTGTTCTTGTAACTCGTAATAAATATATGTTGAAAGAAAAATCCTTATTTTTTTTTTTTTTTTAGCGATTAAAGCAATCGAAAAGCTAAGCTGTTGATTATCACATATTAGCATACTGAATCACTCGATCGTTAAAATACGAGTTTTATTAACTTTCTCAATACTATAATGCATAATGCACAATTTAGCAATTTAAAAAAATAGAATTGTAATTAAAATAAGATAAATAAAAGACAACAATATAATTATATGAACATTACTATCTATACTCACATATAATTATAAACTATTTTTAATGTATTTTTATTATCTGTTGCAGGTACGACTAAGAAGTAGAAAGCAGAAATTGAAACATGTGCAAATACTCAGTAACAAGTTCTTATACAAATTATACATTGATTCTTTCACGCATTAAATCATTGACTGAACTATCGTAATAGTAATGATTAAGCATTAGCCATTTGTATCGTGTATCGAGATGTGCTCGTTTATTATGTATGACTATATGTATGTTATATATCTATCTACGTAAAAAAAAATAATTGTTAAGTGCAGTGGTTATTACTACTATCATTGCTCATAACTATTTTTATAGATGCACAGTGAAAATTTGCAAAAATATTCAAAGATGTACGCAAACTCCCTCACTCATATCATATTATTCGTGCAAAATAAAGGCGTTAATTTAGTTAGTCTACGTGCAAATTAAAACATTACAAAATCAATTATTTCCATTATAACTTTAGAATGCAGGACGTGACTCAGACTAAACAAACTGTACAGAAACGCAAACTTTATTGAATTCCGCATGAAACGAATGTAACTAGTATAAAAGAGATAATTTAAGTAACCAAAGACGTAGACGAAACTTTTGTTTCCGGATGCAAAGGAGTTTATAGCTTGCATGTCAATAATAGAATGCTAAATAACAAATAGAGATTGCAGATCCATCTCTGCACTTTCCCTCCCCCCAAAATACAAAATATTGTACCATTTTTATATAATATTAGAACACGATATATTAATGTTAAATTAATTAGTCCTAATTAAATCAATTATTCATTTATTCTTTATAATCGTCTCGATTTTTCTCAGGTATGAAGAGGCTTGAGTACCAAGGATGCATTTATCATTAATTTTAAGACTAGTGCATAATTTCGTAAATATTTTATACTATTTTTTATTACGCCCGCCGACAATTTTATTTTATATTTATGTATGTATTATTAAAAAATATAAGAGGAAAACATCCAAAGTCTAGCTTTTATTTTTGCGTATATTTCTAAGCGATTTTAGAAATGCAATAATAAATAGACTGAAATGATGTCACTCGTCTCACTGCAAGTTGCTCTCTTTATGTGTAATGTAAGCAAGTCTGTTATGATATAATATCGGGTAATTAGACTAATGTGCAATGCCTTTGATATTTACAGCGAACGTCGCAATTAAAGTTTACGCTTTGAACAAAAATAATATTACTTCTTTGATAAGTAATATAGACAAATATTCTATCAAAGAATTTTCCTCTTCCCTGTTACTATTATTATTATTTAAATGGACATCAATACAATTCTGTTCTTTATCTTCAGCCAAAATCTTCACTTTTTGCGGTTAGCGCTTAAACACTATTCGCATCTCGACATTTTTATTAAGGAAAGATAATTTCTCAATTTTTTAGAAAAAATATATCGCCCCATATATGTACATATATGGTATGTAAATAATAACTTGAAGAGATAACTCTATCTTTTCCATAAATAAAATACTTTCGTCACGAAGGAAACGGTATTGACAACGGTCTTAGCAACAACCCGAAAACCGCCTCTTTCCTTCCGGCCAAATTGGAACTAATTAGAGTCCTCATTGTGGTTGCGGTTTACCGCCTACGTTTTTTTAATTATAACATGTGACCTCATTCAAAGGCATATCTGGTAAGCACAATATAATTAAGAAATAATCTCTAATAAGACAATATAAGAACAGCTAAGCGAAAGAAATTTATCATTCACGACGCAATTGCAAAAAAAGCATGATTTTTATTCTATAAAAATATTTTTCTAGCATTTCGAATATTTGTCACCTTGATCAAATCGAAATTAAACAAATCGAAGTTAAACAAATATCCTATGCCATATCAGGATAGCACATTTAATATAGTTAGTTGTACATATATGTATTAGAGATATAATTTTGATCGTATTTATGATACTTTTAAAAAAACAAAAAAAAATAGATAATATTATATAATATAAATAATAAAATATTTCTCTAAATATTTATATTATAAATTAGAATAATTATATCATATATGTGTATATACGCATATATACGCGTATGATATTGTAGAGTTTTGTGTAAAAGTGAGCAATGATATAGGAGGGGGAAATGGTGACGAATGGTAGGCATATATATATCAGAGGTATCATTCTGTTGAATGGCAAAAACGACAAGACTTTGATCACCTTTACTTCCGGCTATATTCCCCGAGTATGACATAAAAAAATCACAGCAAGTATTTAAACGTAGAGTGCAGAAGTGCAGTTTTTTCATCGACATAAATTCTCGTACAAATAGTGTGTTACGCATTATAAAATAGTGAGAGACAAAGTCGAGGTCAAGATAAGTAAAAGGTATAAGTAAATAAAAGATAATTAAATAAAGATAAGTGAAAGATATAAGTATAAGTAAATGAATCGAGATGTAGCAAAAAATCTCTTAATGTTATGTTTAGCATTGAATATAAATTCCAGACTAGTCTATTAATATCAGTGAATCAGTCATAATTCTTTTATTCTGCTTAATTTCTCGAATTCGTAAAAAAAAAAAAAAAAGGAATTAATGAAGATTCTGCTAAAGAGAAAAATTGTTGCCACAATAGTCTATATTTTTTAATTAAGGCCATAGCTGATTAAAAAAATATATAAAAAAACGTTATTTTCTGAAAAAATCATTTAAAATAATTATTTTTCCTTTGAAAAAAATAGATATATGCATCATCTATTTTATTAACTACTTAATGCAATTGTTATTGTAAGACAAAGTAAAAAATTTAAAGCATTATTTTCAAAATAGCATTTTTACCTATAATATAATATCCTTTTTCTTATCGTTGCTTACGTTCACTATTAGAATTGTGTAACACAATTATTAATTTAATATTTGATGCTTCTTTGTAAATAATTCTGACAAGTTTCGGCTAAAAGTAGTTCATAATATCGCATCCATTTGCTATTTGATATTTATAGCAAACATTCCTATCATCAGTTCTATTGTCAAATTGAATTTTTCAATTTGTTTATTGCTTTAAACTGATATATTAATTTGAAATGAAATATTTATCGCATTCAGCCTCTTCCCGACACGCAAGATTACAACGAACAAGTGCCACGGTGTCCGGAAACAGCAAAAGAATGAGGTTGCTAGTCCTGTCTCTGGTCTTTGTGGCGATAATCTCTATCGCAAGAACACAAACCAGATATGTAACAAAAGCAGGTTCGTGTCCACCTGCCTTACCTGTACAATTCTGCGGACGTTCCTGCTACGTTGACGCACATTGCGCTGGAATTGGCAAGTGTTGTCCGACCCGATGTGGTGGTTCCATTTGCTCCATGCCTGTCACGATGACACGACCTACTCAAACAGGTGAGTAATTTCATCCAGCTCCTTAGAGATTTATTCTTGGTTGGTCAATCTGAAACAGTAACACCGATGCGCTATATTTTAAAGCTATATTTTATATTTTATTGTAAGAATTACAATATAATTCAATATAAATAAACATTTTACAGTAGATCTAAATTTATTCTTAAACATAATTGTATTCTTAAATATTTTTATTTGTAACAATTTTCAGTGCTATTTTATTAGTAATATGCTTAAAAAAATATTGTAAATCTAATATATGTAGTTTTATATTAACTTAATATTTTATATCTTTCTGTTGCAACTAATAAATAAAATATTTTTAAGAGAGAAAAAGAGGAAAACAAGTTTATAAGCCTCATGAGTGACTTATTACTTTTATTATTATAAACTTATTAAAAGTAATAAGCCAACCATATGGGGCTCATAAACTAACTATATAATAAAAATTATAACTATAATAATAATCATTATAATTGTATAGTGAAAAATTGAATTATTCTTTGTACAGAAAAACCAGGATCTTGTCCATCGATACCGGCAGGAAGATGGGTATGTTCATCGACTTGCAATAGCGACAACGATTGTAAAGGAAATCTGAAGTGCTGCAAAAACAGATGTGGAGCTCTAGCTTGCCAAAAGCCAGAGGTCGAAATATTCGAATCCGTCGAAACTCCGATTCAACCGATTCTTTCGCGTTTTGGAAATGATTACAATAATTACTAAAGAAGTTGCTAATCTTCATTTTTGTCCCCGTTATATTTATAATAACAAATATATACAAACTCAATATGCTTAGAATATTTTATATTTGATTTAATAATTATATTAATAATTTTATTTTCTGTGACTTAAAATACAATAATATTAAAAGAAAAGAAATAGTAGAGATTTATCATAATTTGATTTTTAGCAAATTTTTATCATAGAAAAATTGAAGGATCTTTAATCGTCAGAAATCCTTTTTAGACTATGAAACACTGTTAGTTGATAAGACAGTTTATATTTATATGGTTTTAATCTATCTACTACATTAGGAAGATAAATTCAATAAATATTTTTAAAAATTAATTAATTTAATTTATATCACACACACACACACAATATAAAATGAATATAAAATGTATAAAACTGTACGCGAAAAGGAACTGTTAAAATATTCTGGAGGAATATTTAATAAATCTTCGATAATTCTAGGATGATATAACGAAGGCCAAGGCTGTGTAAAAGACAGCAATCAAGGAAAATGTACTTGTCATCAGTAGCGCATTTACTGATACGCTTTGGGACTACAGAATGTCAAAAAGTTGCCGACACACAAATATGTGTAGACGTATATATAAGTTAATATAAATTAATAATTAACTCTCACTTATATGCAAGTGATTACTTTAATACCTAATTTGATAAATATTAAAGCAAACTGCTTAATAATCTTGAATTTACTTGACGAATCAATAATTCGAGATAATAAATAAGGATTTAATGACTATGAATAATACAAGTAAAAAATTAAATAAATTTTTCGAATAGCTATCCATGAAATACGAATTTAAAACACACTCAATAATGATTTATAAATATATTTAATTATGCTTTCAGTTAGCGATGAAGAATAAATTGTGACAAGGACTAAATTTTATTTATCTTTTTTAGAGATGTTCCAATTTTTAAATCCTCTTTCCTTCGAATTATTTCCTATAAATAACAGAATTATAAGTAATAAGAAATAAAATATTATTTCTAAGTAATATTTAAAATATATGAAGATATTTTTTGTATTAGATTAATTTGAGATAGTAAATGATAAAATTTTTAAGTCTCTAGTGTATTTGTCGATGATAATAATCAAGGAAACACGTATGATCCAGGAGATGCACAATTTTAAAAAACAAACAGATATTTCCTTATACAAAATAAAAGAAAATTGTAATATCAGCGTAATATTACGTAATTGCATAGCGGTGCGTAATCTTCGTATTTCGCTGCTATCAATACGTGACTATAAACAACGTCTAAAAAAGCGCTCAAGTTCAACTAACTGTCTCGACACTTTCCTGAATCCGACCACATTATAGACGAACACGCATGTCGCAATTTATTTCGCACTCTCCTTTCGTTCTTACTTGTCCAATGTCAAAGTAGAGGTGGAAAGTATTTAAAAGCCGCCGCTGTTAACGTCGCGCGTTTAGAAGTATTCGAGAACGGCTCATAAAATGAATCGTAAGTATTATATTTAAACGCTTCATAGCCTTGAAAATTATAATCGACATTACGCACTTCCTCGCAGCATAAATGTAATACGCAACTTCTACTTGACATTAGCATATATCTTAATCGTAACACGAGACTCTAGAGATCGAGTGAAAATTGATTCCGCGCTATTTGCATTATAAAAGTATCAGATTAATTTTTTTATGATACGTTTTACAATTATATATGTACGCAGTTGCGCACAACACATAAATAATTATACGTATAACACAATTATATTATATGTATAATTAATTATATATGCATCGTTAATATAATTTTATATAAGTGCATATTATCAAAAATAAAAATTAATAAAAAAAATTTATACGTTACTTTGCATATTATTTATGCAATTAATATGTAATATTTGTACTTTGAAGGAAGTTTATCACTTTGGACCGTGCTGCTGATGCTGCTAGTTGCCGGCACGTTTGCTCAGTTGTTTCGTAAGTAAACATTCTTAATTATGCGCGAGAATAATAACTGTATATACGTAACGTACAATTTTGCATATCTTTTATGTATAAATCTGGAAAAACCTGTTTTGTTCTTTCTGCGTTTATGCTCTCTTGTTTTATACAAAATGTTCTTCAATTCGGTAAAAATAGATATGTAATGTTATTTGTTATAAAACTTGAAATTCTTTTTTAGTAGTTAGAAAATTTCGAGACACTAATTTTTGGTGTGAAAATTCCCGGGGAAAATTATCACAATTTTTTATATTCTAATATATATATATATATATATATATATATATATATATAATTCAAATGAAAATTCTGTTGAGGTAGAATCCATTTTAAATTAGAAATAAATTCTTTATTATTGCTTTTTTATCTACACTCTTGTAGTTCAGTTTGCAAAAAATTCTATTAATATCTCATACTATTGGTATCTCAAACTATTTGCTAAAAATTCATCAAAAATTAATTCCAAATTCTTCATAAAGAAAAAATATTGTATCTAGGTATTTATCTTCAATTCTGAGACATTCTGATAAGTATACGAATTTAAAACAAATTATATAACTTAGATTTATATTTATCAATATGTTTTTCTGCGTATCAAAATAAAGAGAATGACGTTGCAATGCAGGAATTTTAATGGACATTTAAGCAGCGTAATATTCAATTATAATATTCTCGCATGAGCTGCCGCTCACGATGCGTCAACAATAAACGTGTTTGTACGCGTGTATACATATGTTGAAGCGATAACGAACGAGTAAATATTTTAAGTATGAATTTTGAGAAAAGTTTAAAAAAAAATGCTATGTAAAAATGTTAGTGTGACAAGAAAAAATTGTAGAAATTCTCGTTATTAATCGTATATTACGTTGCAATTGTTCTACAGATAGAAGCGGCAATTGTCCACTGAGAAATACAGTAACCAACTGCAACCCGAGATGCGTGGGCGACGAACAATGTTCCTTTAATCAAAAATGCTGTCCGAATAAATGCGGTTCCACGTCGTGCGCCCAATCGAGCGCCATAAACACCGGCGATGATGGCGGATACAAGGGTTCGAGCAGTACGTAATAAAGAATTATTACATATAATATCCTATTTTCTTTACAACCGATTATGTGGATTTATATGAGAAACTGTATACGTATACAAATAATGTATACAATGTATAAAAATGTGTATACGGATCTCTTGCAAATTTAAATTTACAAACTTACCGAGAGGATTATCGCAACCGTCTTTTTCTCTGCAGATCAAGCTGTTTATTGTAATGGAGTGAAATGCGCCGCGTATGAAAAGTGCCAATACGATCGCAACGCCAGGCGTGACAAATGCACGCGCGCTTAAAAACGGTATAAAAAGTATGATGTATGGAATATCTCAAGTATATCTATGGTATATGGTGTAAATCTCTATCTCTCCTCTATCTCTCTTTTTATCTATGATTTTAATTCATGATCAAATTTCTTGATAATTGTCACTGAAGAACGACTTTCTAAAGTTAAACTACATGCTAAGTCAGAAAAAAATACTGTAAATGCATAAGGCGCGCTGAATGCAGTAGCAATGTAACCTATGTAAATACTAAAATAAATGCATAACCCGCGCAAGAAATGAAAATCGAGGGCCCGGATAAAATAAAGATTCTTCATGATCATTTCTCGTGATTTACTTTGTCAATCTTTGATACATAAGACTCTTATATTTAAACAAATACTGGGAAATGACGGAAATGAAGAATCAACAGTTACGCGTGTCGGCACGATTCATATAATAGCGAACACATTTTGCCTACCGCGATTAGATTATATGTATATTTAACATCAATTATACAACGATTCTCTCTCTCTCGATGGAAAACCAACTCTCGATATGACAAATATCTAAATATTTCGGTACATACCTGTACTTGTGCGTCGATGTAACAATAAAACTGCGTAAAGACGTTAACACGATCTGTTACTCGGGCGAAACCTTCTTCGTTCAAAGAATATCTCGATAATCGCAGCACATATCGATAATAATCGAAGCGTTATAGTCGAGTCGAGTCGAATCGAGCGCAACCTGTCGTATGACAGCGTAGCAAAAGAAAAAGAAGGAGAGGTACAGGTTATGTATCGTCTAACCGGGTTCTCCGAATTTTTGCTAGAAATTTCTTGAAGAGTCATCAGATCTTGCGCGAGAAAGACGCGAGACGATGTGAACGCTCGATATCGCGCGGATTCGATACGCAAAATGGATCATCGATCTCGCGTCCGGTAACCGGCATAAATTATCTGTCTTCCGAGAAGAGGTTAGCATTTAAGCTGCCGACTATCGTAAAAAATGGCTGTGGAGTTTCTGATAAATCGGCTCAAGGCTCTTTTCGTAATACTTTTCGGGATATTTAAACGTGCAATGTGCTGTCTTCGACGTCGAAGAAGATCATCCTGCGACTGCGAACCTCTGTCCACGATCGGTGTTGTATCAAATGCCTTGACTAACTCAACGGTATGTTCGATTATCAATATTCATTTATCAATATAATTATCGTTATCAATAAATATGTAAAAATATGGCAGAAATCTATTTCTTTATGCAGTTATGTAAATATATTTTCAGTGCGACATTTACTCTCTTGTAGCTTAAAATTATTATGACACACGCTTCAAAATATTTCAAAACAAGTTTAAAAAGTTATAGTAATATCACAAAATGCCAATCTTTGTAGATTATACTAAAAATAAGGAAATACTAGCTTATGTATTCGAGCTTTAATATAACGCTTACCAAATATTGCTTATTTAAGGAATTGGAACAATGGGATAAATGGGAGGAGAATCCAGTTGTCGTTATACCGGATAAACCAGTTAATACAGTGCAAGCAAAGATAGAGCAGTATCGACAACAAGTAGTTAAACCTCCTGACGTACCTACTGAGGAACGGCTTAACTTTTTTGAGGTAATGTTAAAACTAATTCCAATGTACTGTCATCTAAATAAAGTATATACTTTATCTTTGAACATCATACATATAGGACATGACTCCAAAAATCACTAGACAGACAAAAGTTTTAATAAAGGATAAACATGTGGATAGTTCGTCTCCCAATGCTACAAAATTCATAGCCATGGATCCTGTCCCAACCGTAAGTTTGTGCTTGAAAGCAAACTTATAATATGCTAGAAATTTACATTTATATTGTGAATGTAGAATGAATTGGAGGAATGGGAAGAAAATGCCGTTGCTTGGGAAGTAGACACTATGGAAGAATTCAATGACGCTACCAAAGTACTGCGAGAGCAAAGAAGGAGAGAGAGGGAGCACCGATTAATAGAGCAGCAGCAGAAAAGACTGGAACGTACTGCAAAAACACAACCCTTGGGTGCAAAACTATGTTCCTGATGCAAAATCATAAATATGTGGGATTTAATATCAAAATACACAATAATGTACAATCTGATGGGATACATACTGGATATTTTTAACGTAGAAATTAGCTCATTTGTATTAACTCTCTACCGGCTCAATATCTTTCGAGTCCCATACTTGTCCCAATCTTGCTATTGTTTCATTTCTTATGTTGTCATTGTTTCTTTATTAACCAGTAACTTTAAAATTACGATATAAAAATCCTCCACATTTTTTTGTATTTTTAAAAATTATAGATATTTATTTTATTATTTATTATTTAGTATTTGTATTTGTTAAACATTTTTCAAATCCTCAAAAACTAATTGAGGCAATAGAGGGTTAATTCATGAGTATAATACATTCATTTTACATGGAATGATAAAACTGCGTTAATGTGTGCATTGCATTGTTAAAATCTTAGAAAAATTGACTTAAGTTGCCACCTTATCAAAGCCTGTAAATGTTTCTCAACCTTTAAATATTTGTCAGTTTCTCTTAATAATTCCAAAACGTTAATAGTATAATAATATTGTAAACAAATATTGTCGATATGTCTTCTTTGCTAAAATGATAGTATTTGTAAACATTCCACATAAACTTTGTACAACATTAGGTGGGATGTCTAGGCTTTTGCATAAGTAGAGTAACTATTTTATAAGTTTATAATAAGTCAATGTATTAACTATATAAGTGAAATTTATCTTGGCACAAATGTGTTTGTAACTTTTACAAGTCTGTAATTTTGATGGTTGTAGATTGATCTTATAAAAAAGATGTTAATATAATATTCCATAATTTATTAGAGATTTTCTTCATGTTTTATTACTCGCGCACAATTGTCAAGAGAAAATGATAATATGTGATGGTGGATTTCGACATACATTATTTTGTGCTAAAAAATACAATTTGTTTTAAAGCAATCCAACTTTTCCAAGAACCATTCAATATACATACATATATATTCGTGTATCTAATCTAAAAAGGACGTTTTTATTAATTTTATTTATAATCAATCTATCGGGAGCGCTCGCTCGACAATTGCACAATTTATTATATACTTCCCGAATGCATCAGCCATTATGCACGCGCACACTGACACACGCACGATGCACACGCAGTGCGCGTAAGATTCTATGTCGTCATCGCGATCGTCCGAGAATTCGCAGTATCGAACGGGCGAGGAAGGAAATAGGAACGGAAAAAAGTAAAATTTCGCGTCATTCGCGCTACTTGATCCCGAAATTTATCCCGATTAACGCCAGATATACGAAAAGATAGCATCTACACTACTACGCGACGATCGGTGTGTGCGTACTTATATATGTATATATGTGACAAGCGTGGTTCCAGGGCCACGTAAATCGAAGAATGCTGGATGCTTATAATCGACGAACATGCGTCGATTCTCCGACGTTCATCCTTGCCATCTTCGTCGATGGCATATGTACGAAATGTCAACATCATTTAGAGGTGAGCCGTTTTTCTCGTAGCGGCTGGTGCTTCGTCAATTTCGAAAATCGGAAGCGCGCCTCGCGTCAAACTCAAACAAGTCTCGCTGGAGACAGCTGGAGGCCAGCTGGAGTACCGTTTTCTCGATCGGCTACGTGTCAAAAATCAAGAGTTCTCTCGCGGAGACTTCTTGATGCGAGGAAATTACAATTTGAAATCGATCAGTATATCGACGTTAAATTACCACTGGATATTCCGACGGAAATAAAGCGGGATTCTGTGTCGTGGACGAGATAACCAAGCTGATAGCGATACGATAGATTGGTTGTGTAAACACATGATGATGAGCAGTCATGAACCGCGATCCGATTATATTTTATAGACGATTATTCGTTCGGCGAGAAAAAGTATGATTTTTCGTTCTCTTTCAATTCGGGAAAAATATCTCCGGTTTTCTAGATAGAAATAACAGACGATTATAGATCGAACAAAGATATACGCGATTGCGAGGAATAAGTACGTATATATACATATATTGTAGAATTCCTGTAATAATAAAAGGTGTATATAAATTCTAGGTACTGGAGTATCCTCTTATCTAAATACGATGTGTAATATGATAAGATCTGTGGTATAGGCTGGAAGGAACTTTGCAATGATTCACTGTAAGAAATATAATTGGAATCATGTAAAGTGATGCGGAGAGATAATATTACACAGCTTACTTAGTCGTAAAGTGAATTACAAAAAAAAAATGGGTTCCATCGCTCTAGAGGAGTACGAGTTAATGAAGGACTCGAAATATCGAGTGTAAGTAAAGTGTAATAATGAATATAAATTATCATTTAAGATTCTACAAACTTTAACATCGATTATAATTTTTATGTATTACAAAAACTATTAATATTTATCTACTTCATAGCTATAATTGAAAAGTTTATTATAAAATGTTGTGTTTGTTACACAGCTACGTGTCCGCTGTTGATAAGGCTCTAAAAAGCTTTGAATATACGAGTGAATGGGCAGATCTAATCTCTGCATTAGGGAAGCTTAACAAGGTGCTGCTAAGTCATATGAAATTTCCTGTCATTCCAAGGAGAATTAAAATATCAAAGAGACTAGCCCAATGTATGCATCCAGCATTACCTTCTGGTGTTCATTTGAAAGCTTTAGAAACATATGACATTATTTTTAAGTGTATGGGCACTAATAGACTCAGCCATGAGCTTTTCATTTATAGCGCAGGTATGTATGTATATGTTCGAGTCAAGGAAAAGAAAATAATCAGACAACTTCAACGCATTCTATATGTTCATCTATCCTTTTATAGGACTGTTTCCATTATTGGGTCATGCTGCTATGAATGTCAGACCATCATTATTAACAGTATACGAGACACACTTTGTGCCACTTGGTGAAAGATTGAGGCCAGGATTAAGCGGTTTTTTAAGCGGTGTTCTTTTAGGTTTAGAAGATGGATCTGATCATTTTGACAGGTTATTATGTTATTGACAGTGTATGCGAAACTATTAAACTTTTTTTTTGACATTTTGTGTTCATATATTAATCTGAATACAATATTGGGTGAATAATGTATAAATGATTCATAGAAAAATATTTATGAGTGTATATATTATTTCATCAGAACAAACTCCTTGCTGGAAAAAGTGTGCGATGGCGTGGGTGCGGAACACTTTTATGCATGTCTCTGGGATTGCTTAGCTTCAAATTCTGGCATTCGCTTGCCCGCTATATCATTTGTGCTAGCGCATTTTAACAAGAAACTGTCAATGGAGGAGCAAAAATACATTATGGGTACTAATATTAAAATTATGGTAAGAAAGAACAATTTATATTTTGAATACTAGATATATTTTTGAGAACACTAGATCGATCTTTTAACGTCCCGATTTATAAATCAGGTATCAGCCTTATGCGCAGGAGTACAAGACACTTCGGTGCTAGTGCAAAGAAGTGCACTTGATTTTCTATTAATAGGTTTTCCTATACATAACAGTCAATTGATGTATCAAGATATGATATTATTAATCAAAGCTGCTCTAGTTACTATATTGCGAAGAGACATGAGCTTAAACAGGTAAAGAAAGATACAATATATATATATGATAGTTTCTTCTTCAAAAAATCTCTTTTATACTTTACTTACTATATATTTTCTATCGTGTAGGCGTTTGTTTGCCTGGTTATTGGGCACTGAAGTGAGTACATCAATTTTAAAGAAAAAGAATCACATAACTGTGGACACCAAGGAGGATTCTGTAACATATTTTGATATGTATTCGAAAGAAATGCTAGTCGAAGCGATAAAATGCCTGCTTAAAGAAGTGTGCGAGGAAAATTCACAGGATTTGAAGCCATATAGAATACTTGTTTCGTTACTCGATAAGGTGGATATCGGACCAGTAATTTTGGACGATATTCTGTTTGAAGTGTTTAGGTGAATATAGCTTTACTAGATTATAAGAAAAAAATGATGCTATTAATCGTTTTCTTAAAAATAATCGTTTTCTAACTGTGCATTGTATTGTAGGACATTTTATAATGCCTGTAAACAGTCTGCACTGAATCACATACCAAAAACGAATGAAGTAGTGAAATCTGCGAATCTGTTATTTTCAACATTGGAACCATCGTACATCTGGATACATTGTGGACATTTATTCGGGAAGGCCTGCAATACAAGAGCAAAGACACAAGTTACCATAGAAGATGCTACTGTAAGAACGGTTGGTAGTGGAATGCCGAATTTGGTGGAAGTGTGCATACTAACGGAATTCTTACTCGAGACAGTATCATTGGACGCATTCATAGACACTCCGTCTGAGCATCTGCCTGGTTTGTTTTACGAAATAACCAGCAAACTTTTACATCATATTAATATTTTGTCTTCGATGGAGATTTCGAAGAGTCTCAAATTATGCGCCAAGATTTTGTCAAAGGTACAACCGACAATGGTAACGACTCATGCGGACAAGTACGAAGTAGATGTCAAAATGGACGCGTCTCTGAATAACATTACAGTTCCTAGCGATAATTCTCTGACGACGATTCCTTTGGAAAAAAGTCAGTCGGATAGTAAGTTGAATAAGCCCGATATATCCGGTACATCCTTCGTGGAGAAAAGTCCAAGTACGAGAAGAAGAGCTAATTCCGGCGGCGCCGCTAAGAGGAGTGAGAAAAAGTCGAGGAAGAAGGGGAGTAAAAGCACTTCCAAGTTAACCGACACGTACACCATACAAGCCGATGGTACCAACATATCGGTCGTAGTGAGCGAGGACGCGAAATCTTTACCTAGGAATAAAAGCATGGACGACATTAAAGCGAGTTGCGTCGAAACTGATGGAATAAACTCTTCCTTGAGCAGTAAACTGTCCACGTCAAAACACTTCATGAATGTCAGTCCAATGGGATCGACGGGATCCTTATGTAGGGGACCATCTCCGGCATTCCAGGCACAGCACTCCATGTTGGAAAAGTGCCTCCGTCAATATGAAATATTTTACGTCAAGTTAATTAGCAAGCGAATACTTAGCAAGGAGAGAACAGTGCAGGATATGTTCAATCATTTGGTGGTGTCTTGCCCGAGAAAGAGTTTCGACGAGAGGATGCGTTGCTTGGAACTCCTGCTGAATTCCAGATTAAATACAGACGACTCAGGATTCTTCAGTCAAGATGCATCTGTAATCGAGGATACCAAGTGCCTGGATATTTTTCACCTGTTCCTCGATATCGTAGCGCATTCGGAATGGAACGAGGCCATGAAAATAGCGTCCAGCTTGTTCGTGGAGTTATCCACATTTCCAAAATACTTCCTGCCCGGCGACGATGTACTCGTGGAGGAAGAACCCAAGTTCGAGCACGTTCTTCCGGATTGGTTGAAAGTCTTAATAGTCTGTTCCTGCTGGTTGCAGAAGCAACCGGCATTACAATTAACGAGCATCGCCACATTATTGGATTTGGTAGCATTGTTGAAGGCGCATAACGACATTGAGACGCATCCGAAAAGCGGAGAAGGCGTAACGACAGTGATTATGGTGCCATTGTTAAAGCAATGGCACGTAACCTACTTGATGCAATACACTAATGTATTTCAGGTATGTAATATACATATAATATATGTAATATTCTCCTTGTAATATTTTTTTTCGGTTCGGCATGTAATTGGCGAAAATAAAATGTTAAAAAGATAATTGCTTATAAAAGGTATTGGCGCATTCCTTGTGGCATCATTTGGACGAGCTTCCCGCCCATAAGTTTAGGATGCGTTGCGTAGAATTGTTGCACGAATTGCATCACGCTTTATACAATTCCTGCGACGCGGTCGAGGACCTAATAGGATCTGCGCTCACCTCCGAGAATCCTGAAAGGAAGATCGAAGCATTCGGTAGATTTGCTACTTTGTGGCATTTAGGACGAGAAATCGAAACGAATCCGCGGCTGCGCGGCTGTCTCAGAATTTTCGACCAGTAAGTAAGAGAATTGTGATTTAGTTAATTCATATCACGAATTTTACGAAACATTGTTCTTTGTCTAGATCATTATTAAAAATGCTGGACAATCTTCAACTTGCGGACAACTCGCCGTTAAAACTACTAGCTCAATCGTGGCTACTACATTCCTTGATGCGCGGCGACATATCGCGTGTAATAGATCCCTTGCTGACAATACTTTTAGATCCATCCACATGCCGTATGAGCGTCCTCCACGTGAGTATACAACACAGTAATACCGTCCTAACGAAGAACGATCCGGTGGAGGAAAAATCGGAGGTTCAGGACGATACAGAAGGTGCCGCGAAAATTTACGCGATCAGTTCGGTCGACGGCAATGTGATATATCACGTGAGCGATAACGTGGACGAGGATAAAAAGTGGAAGAAAGGCAAGAAGAAGAAACAGACGATAAATCCTGTGAAAATAAAACGGATCTTCGCCGTGACGACGTTAGCGAGTGGTGATAATTGCAATCACTATGTCACGGAAAGAAATCAGTTTATGAAGGAACTCGAGGTGCCGCCTAGCATATCCGGCAATCGAAAGATTTCCGTGTTCGTGAATCCTCTCTCGATCAATTGTAACGAAAACTCGAACGATTCCTTGACAGAAGACGATTCGCTGCCCAGTATACGTAAGGCTAACTTGACGACGGAATTGCTTAAGAATGCCACGCGCTTCAAGAAGATAGATTTCGATAAAGGTTCTACTGCCAGTTTAGACGAGAGCCTTTTCGAATCGGCAAACTCCAGTTTGAAGGTGAAGGATAAGAGTAGCTTCAAAAAACTCAACGACGACGTCGACTCGTCTCTGGATTCTATAACGAATAGCTTGGACTCGAGCAGTCCCGAAGTAACGAATAAACAGTCCAAACAGAAGAAGGAACCTGTCGTGATGCCGGGCAGTTCCAGGGAAGTAGCGGGCACTATCATGAAAGGCAGATATTACAGCACGAACGAATTTAGCACGAATTATGATCATGAAATCGGCAGTTTCGAAGCGAGCGCGGAGGTGCCCAGTTGGACGATGGACGATGACGATGAGGGCGATCTGGACGTTAGCACCACCGCGGAAGAATACTTTAGCAATTCCAGCAGCGCCAGTATAGTCGAAGAGATTCTGAATGAGGTGCTCGATCGCGCGATGCAATTGTGCGATATCGCCGAACCGCCGAAAAATGCAAGTATCTCTTATATACAATATTATCCTCGCGTCAGAATTGCAGTCAGTTCTCATTTGGCAAAAATGATATAAGAATTACAACATTGTTTCAACGAGATTTTTTTACTTGCAGGAGGAAGTTCAGCAGCATCCCGCAAAAACTAATCGAAATGTCGGTCTGGGTGTTCACAATCTTCACTCCCACATGTTGCTCTACTGCGGAGTTTACGATTCGGCCAGAACCCTTTACGCTTTGCGCACGCTCAGGAACGAACTTTTGACGAATACGCGAATGTTTCTGTGTTGCGCGGCGACGACCGGTGCGGCGAATGCTACGAAGAATACAGTGCTGTTGAATCTATTGGCGAGGCATCGGAAAAGTGTTTTCGGCAGAAACTTTCACGGTGATATAGCTAACACGGAATTTATAGCAGCTTATAGAAGTAGTATGTATCTCGAGGTCTTGATAAGCGTGTGTCTGTACTTCGCGAGAAGCTACTATCCAAATCTCGGACAGATGAGGCTTACGTATGAAGAAATTGCGGGTAACCGCCAGGTATGTATGTTCTACCTTGAGAAATATTATTCATCCCTTTAAATATTATTTATGTGTGTTAAATATTATTTATTTATCTGCAAAGAATTGGAATTATAAATATTTTATTAAACTTATTAACTCTTTCCCCCTTTTATAAGTTTTAGCGAATATTGTTTTAGCATTGACAAAAATTGTCATTTTTTTTTTTTTTTTACACAGGTACAACTTGCAAGTGCAGAATTACTGACGCTAATATTTTCCGAGTTAATCCCAATTGTTCGCGATTCTGGGAAAGGTTTCAGTTGCTACATAGTCGACCTGCTGACTAAATGTAAAGTACAAAAGGTTGCTCTACACTGTCTCGTGTCCAGTGTTATGAGTATGAAGAACGCTCATAAGGAGAATGAAGATGTTTTCACGTTTACCGAAGAAATTGTGTTGTTTAACGATCCGTTTATCGATAACGATGTTAATAAATGTAAATATAGAGCGAGCGATCATACAGAAGCTTTCCAGATACAATTATTACGGTAAATATATGCAACAGATTTACAATAGAAATATTTTATACCGCTAATCCATTGTGATTGTGATGAAACTATCCAAAATTTGCATTAGTATTAAAATTAGATTCAATCGCAATCGTAATTTTATTTGTAACAACCACTTTATTACTTTTCAAGATTATTGTTGGCGTTAATTATGTTGGAACATCAGTGTAGTAATCAGAAAGGAGAAGAGATTAATCCGACGACGACGTCATCTATGCCAAGTTCACCAACACGGACTCTGCCGAATTTAATCGGGAACAGTTTAAAATATATTTCTGGAGCAGCGATACCGCAGCAACCGATGTTTCTCGCTAGTATCCTTAGTGCACTGCAACTCGTACGTAATTTGCTTGCATGTCAATATATACTATCAGATCGATCTTAAATCTCTCATGCATAACATCTCTTTTGCAAAATTTTAAAATAAGATAAGATACAGTATATTATATACACACACACACAGACACACACACATATTTGATATATATTTCATTATTATCACCTAAAAATTTATTATATCATTTACTTTTTCAATCTTTTACAATATATTTTATCTATGTCAGAATTCAATCACGATAAATTATAGGAATATGTCTGAATAAATATGTATAAAGTCATGGATTGATCTGATAATTAAGCGGAGAATTGGTCATCGATCAAATGATTTATGCAATGAAATTTCGTAGGAACATATGAGGCATCTTCATCAACATTGGACAACTCTTGTTACGTCCAGTCTCCCTTTTATGGGATCATCTTTAACGTCTGTTGTAACATCAGTTATTCATCAACTATGCGGCAATATTGAACATCTAGCGTCGTATTATATCAACGAGGAGGCGACGTCAAAATTACAAGATATAAGCACGGTAGAATGCTGTTTGCCCGCGGATTACACAGTGACACATCTCGAGGCTTTGACATACTTGCTGCATTATTGTCTATTGGATACCTCCCAGCAAATTGGATTCTCGTTTAATCAGCCACTAAGCGGTACAATACAAACGGGAATTCCCGGTGCTAATCCCGGACAGATCTTCAATAATCTTATACACGTTTTTATGCCGAGTCCACTTTCTCCGGTTAGTTGAATAAAATATATATATTCTCCTATAAATTTTAATATTCGACAGAGATCGTCAGTTTTAATTGGCCTCTAGAGTTGTTTTCACAAAGTTTTCGTATTTTTCATAGGATCTATCCACAACAAAGGATAAAACTGGCGCGACTGAACTGCAACAACATGCCAGAAGAACAGCGTTAAGTCATTTACCGAGAATAATAGCATCCTTATCTGCCTTGTGGCAAGCAGTTCTAGCAACAAAAGACAAGTATGTATCTTATTACATTCTTTAATCGAGGAAATTGTTTACATTGCATAATGTACTCTTTTTAACAATAATGTGTAGCGAACAAGCCAGTTGCGTGGTGGGCAGTCCGAGGATAGTCAAATATCAATTGTTGGAACTCTTATCCCCAATCTCTTTCCACCATGGAGCCAACTTTTTAGCTGCAGTCGCGGTTGCTTGGCACGAAAGGCGCCAATCGTCCGCTGCGTCAAAGAAGGTAATCAATCTTATGTAATTTAAAAAAAAAAGGATAACGAAATTAAAAATATCTAGGCGTTGTTAGTCTTGAAAAATATTTTATTCAGTAGAAATTTATTTCGGTACAGATACTTCCAGAAGCCTGTTCCAATCAACAAGTGATGGTTCATTTGGTTAGTGCTATTCGTGTAATGCCGATTGACACTTTGGTGCACACCGTGCATCAAGTAGTGAAAACGCCACCGCCGATACACGGAATCAAACAGGATTTCTCACTAGAAGTCTCGGTGCTGGAATTACTTTATATATATATGCAGAGTAACACGTCGCAATCGCTTATCGAGTCTTGGGCGTCCTTGCTCAGTTTATTGAAAGATAGTCTATCGCTAACAGCACCTGCTCAATTTCTCTTGCTGGCTATACTGAACGAATATGTACAAAAGTGTCCGCCTATGCAAGAGAAGAAAGATATCAAAGACTTGCAAGATGTATCTGCAAAGGTGATTATCTGGTGTTATACGCCTTGTATAATTAATAACACTACGACTACATAATAAATATGTTTCAGCTGATTGAATCGTGTTCGCAAATAGCTGGCGCGTGTCTAGAGCAAACAACGTGGCTAAGAAGGAATTTGGCCGTTCGAGAGGACGTGTTCGAAGTGGTGGAAGGCTCTTCGGAAGGTAAAGAGGGAAAAAATGGTGCTGGTGCGTAAAATGTGCATTTTATTTCGTAGATATTAGAGATTCAATATCAAATTAGAGAATTTTTAAAGCATAACGCACGACAAATTGTGTTTGTTATCGGGTTTTCTTTTTCCGGTACAATCTGTAGCAATTGAAATAAATAACTTCTAAATTTTCCTTATAGTATATTCAATGCGAATTTTATCTTACAGTAACACCTGGAACCCCACCTAATGCGGCGTACAGTGTTCAAGCGCAAGCAGTATTAGCGGAAATACTCGCGCCATTATTGGACGTCAGTTATGGTTCACAAGAAAAAGAGCGCGTAGTAACGCTGCTGACAAACCTCATGTATAATGTTACACCTTATCTGAAAAATCATACGTGAGTTTAGAAATTGGCTGGATGGAAAAATTTTGTATAAGACTCATGAATAAGGTGAAAAAATAATATTTCATCCAATTAATTTTACAGTATAAAGAATATCGCATCATTCACTGCTTGCTCTCAATTATTGGCTTCCTTGTCGGGATATCAATACACGAGGAAAGCATGGCGCAAAGACGTTTTAGACTTGTTACTCGACTCGGCCTTCTTCCAAATGACACCGTCTTGTCTGCCGTACTGGAGAACTATAATAGACAATCTGATGACGCATGATAATACTACCTTCAGAGATTTAATGAGTAATGCACACATTTAATTACATTGCAATGCATTTGTTTGCTCTTAATCAATATAGAAATCAACATTTATTACGATTGTTTCATCAAAAAGATCGCGTGTCCATGGCTCAAGGCAGCGGGATCAGTATATTTTCTTCAAAGGAACAAGAGTATGAGCAGAAAGCGCAGCTCTTGAAGCGATTGGCGTTTGTCATCCTTTGCAGCGAGATGGATCAGTATCATAAATATATGCCAGAAATACAAGGTGAATATATGAAAAGTATTTATAGAATATATATATATATATATATATATATATATATATATATATAGAATGTATATAAACTGTTATGATTGATAACATATATACATATATGTTTCTACATATTGATTATTTTTCAGAACGCTTAGCAGATAGTCTACGCCTACCTCAAGTGATTCCGTCTATCCAGGCACAAGTATTTCTATGTTTTCGCGTATTGCTATTGAGAATGTCGCCACAACACGCGACGTCCTTGTGGCCAGTCATAGTTAGCGAACTTGTTCAAGTCTTTCTTTATATCGAGCAAGAATTGAGTACGGACAGCGAAGAGTTCAGGTATGCAAATTCTTCTAATGCCTGTGCTTCTTTGCTTATGGGACACTGTCGCTTCGTATGTGCATGTTCATTTACGATACGCGATTGGGATTATTTCGTTTAAAGTATCAAGAGATTACTTTGTTTTTTATATTTCAAAACCATGCATTATATTCTGGTTTTCAAAGACTGGTTGGGAACAGCAAGAAGAGTTTCGCAATAAAGATCTTGCTGTAGATATATTATTAGTACACTGACATGATCCGTGTGGTAATATTCCAAATTGATTTTTAAATTGGTATCAAATTCAATAATCTAACGTTTCCAAAATGCTCGAAATATAGACGATGAATGCTATGTAGAATAGAAATGCGAGGCATAAAAGCGATTTTACTTCTCGAGATCTCGTATTCGTTAAGAATGTTAAGTAGCAGAACATTTGTTTGTGTCCCCCCGCCTCCCCTCATTAACATGGATACTATCTAATATCATACTGTTTTTGGCTCTCTGTTTCGGCATCCTCGGGATTTGTGGTGCCTCCGTAACTTGAATGGTGTCGGGGCAGCAGTCGTCATAGCAGGTAATTTGATGGTCCAACATATAACGTACATATGGCACGCGTACGCATACTGTTGTACGCATAGCGTTGTATAAAGAAGAGGTACTCTTTCAGTATCTAGATACTCGGAGAAAAATAAATCAAATGCATATTCATCTAGTATAGAAAAAGATACTTTGAGAGAACTTACTTTATACATCACTGTTGGAATATATCGAGTGTCAGACAATATCATACTAATAGCAATCTTGTACCTTTTCATTGATCGAACTCTGTGGGGAAAATTCTATATCTTTGTTTGTTGTACCTTGCCTGAAAGTAGTTACGCTTCTCGGATCTCATATCGTAAGAGAGTTTGATCTAAATGACACAAAACACTTGCATTCTTATGCACAGCTCGCATATTAAACTGCTATCGGCCTTGGACTCATCGTGGGCCGTTAACGCCAGCAATGGGCTTCAGGCACACGGACATCCTCACTGGTTGCAGCTGCAACTAGCTGCCGCCAAGCTGCTCGATCTCGCGTTACTGTTGCCCGCGCACAGATTACCGCAATTTCAGATGTAAGTAGAGAGGACAAGACGATACACAACAATGCGTATTTTATTTGAAGAATAATTATGTATTGCTTTGCTGGTTTACAGGTATAAATGGGCATTCGTTGGAGACGCAGCGGCAGGCTGCATGGATAACAACAATTTATCCTCGGATTTTGTACCGCACATTACGAGAATAGCGAAATTGATGGATAATAAGGTAAATTTTCTCGATTTTGTAACTCTCTTTTGTAATATAGTAAATTATTCGGTACATTTTAACACAATCAATTACACTTTTCGTGTCGCGAAGAAAAAAAGTAACTTGACGAGAAGCTCATTGATAGAATAATGCAAATATTATAATCGATGTATAACGATTACTCTTGGTAATTGTAATTGCCTTCCGGCGAACATTGCTCGGGTAATAGACATCTTTGTGCTTTCTCGTCGAAAACGTATTCTTCCTTGCACTCGCATCCGCTTCTGCACGGCGTGTAACAATCTACTACGTCTCGCTTCGAACACGTGAATTGGCAAAGGCAATGCGTCCAGGTCGATTTGTCGTCGCATTCGTGAAAAATTTTGGAACGCGCGTAATCGAATTCGTCGTAATCGTATCCGGGAATTCGATGCTTGGTGTATCTGTAAACTTTCTCGGGCAATTTGTACCAGTCAAACTGCTTGCTGTTGAACGGACCCCTCTTTTTAAACGAATCGACGTTATTCCCGAAGGCAGGGAGATTCGAGTCGGGATACGCGTCGTCCCAGTTTTCCGTATCCAAAACTTTGGCGACATAAAAATCATCTTGAGCAACGCTGCTGTATTTTTTATCAGAACCTCCCGAATCCGCTGATAGCTCTTCGTAGAAATCAAAATCGTTGTACTCGGAATCACCCCTGTATTCTGGAACAGAAACATTAATTAAATTATTGCAATCTTGATCGATCTTGATCAATCAGGACAAAAAAATCTTTGCTCTTTTTGTCCTGATATATAATATAAATCCTATTCATATAATGGAACGTACATATGTTTAAATTAAATAATGAGATAAGATCAATCATTATGTCGATGTTTTATAAATCGCTTTGTGTTCTCTAAGATTTGTTATTTTTAAAATAAGAAAAATAAAAATTGTTTTAACAATATTAAAAAAAAAAAAAAAAGAATAAAAGGATTAAATGATACATTTCAGTAAAAGAAAATTGAATTTATTAAATCAATTAGATAGGAAAGATCTTGTCTCACTGCACTCATGTTTTCATTAATATTCGCCAAGTAGCATCACAATTAACTTAGATTAAAACCATTTAAAGCATCGAAAATAGAATTGGAATGGATGGAGAAGGAGTGTTCTTATATTTATGAATATTTATGAATAATATTTAGATAAATATATAAAATGTTTCTTTTTTTTTAATAGACGCTTTTTTGAACTGTCAACTTTGAATCAATTTTTCTTTTACAAGAATGTCAAGATATTCATAACTCGCGAGTTATAAGCGGTTTAAAATATAAAGAACTTTTTGAAAAAAAATAAGTTTCAGAGAAACAAATAGAAAAATAATATGTAAATTAAAATATTGCGTTAAAGAATGAAATCGCTCCAAGTTTGCGCTAAGAAAAAAATCGATTTAAATTTGATTTTTAAAAAAATTTAAAAAAAAGTGCGTTTAGTGAAAAACACCCTGTATAATCGAAAGTGCAAATTGCGCAAACGAAATGTAAAAAAAGGACAGAAGAAAAGGAGAAAGAAAGTACGTGAGTTACTCTAATAAAGATGAATAAATATCACACAACACACACACACACACACACACACACACACACACACACCTCGTTTTAATACCTACGTGCAGTAACAGCTATTATGGTGCACAGAACGTAACAAGGTAAAATTTTCAACCAAGCCATTGTATTGTAGTCGCTTCTGTGTACGAACCGTCCACAAACTACGTGCATACTGTGCTAGGATTATATCGCACGAGTATTCTCTATTATTGTGACCCTACTCCGTATATCGGTTCCATTTAAAGGCATCGTTACGCAAAATCTCCATTTAATCTAAGCTTTTCTGCTGATGTAGAGAGTTTGGAGAGCTTAGAGAAATTAGAGTTTCGGAGAAGCATAAAGGTTTTAATTTTATATTGTTATAATTAATATCTCAGACTATATATATAAAAGTAAAAATAATTTTCGTGCGCAAGGACTCAGTGTGTGTGTGTGTGTGTGTGTGTGTGTGTGTGTGTGTGTGTGTATACACGCACAATAACTGAAATACTTATTTCGGTATCATGAGAAATCGTTATATACATATATATTCGTTTTTGCAACTAAGCCAATACACTCTATACAGCTCTCTAGTCAGTCGTAGTACATATTGCATAACATTTTCAATGCTACAAACACAACTTGTTCATTTGTCTTAACGTTGTTCTTTTATTGTATACGAAATTCTTTACATCTTTTGTTGCAATGGTAAAATATCCCATAATTACTAAATCTAAATATTTTAAAGATTGCGAAAAGTGATGAATTCTTTTCGCTAAAGAAAAATCGAATTTTGTCAATTAAACGCTTTGTATATATTATATATGCAGCCGGTTTTGAGAACGAATTTTCCTTCTTCGCGAAAAAAAAATTCTTATTGATCTTTTTCTCATTCTCTCATTTTTTTTCAGTTCAAACCAGAAGGTCCACCGCCCAAAAGGAAGCCAGGAGAGCTTTTACTGACATCAAATAACGTTCGCTCCCTGCAAGACTTACATCACTTTTTCTCGAGTCTTAGTCGCGCCACGTGCGACACGTACGTGCCGATAAATAACACACAATTGGAGACTGTAATCGAGCAGGACTTCCTTGAAAAAATGCCAACCATGCCAGTGAGATAGTAGGGATGTGTGAAGGTACATAAATAATTCGTCAATCAGGAAGCGTAACAAATATGTCGTTAAAAAAACTTTATCCTTTGATATATTTATATAAAATATATATATATATATAAGATATTTCGCATTCGTGCCGCATTTAAAAGTACTCTGTCTATACGTAAATATTACATATTGTATAAACACAATTAGAATGCAGACATTTAGAAAACACGCCGATTGCTCCTGACTCTTGCTGTTAAAATATAGACGTCCGATTAAAATATTTGCTTAAAAGAGAAAAGGAGAAAAAAGTTAACCATATTTTGATCAAAGCATTAAAATAATAGATAAGAGTGGTACAATAGGAATGGACTTTAGGTATTCTATATAGATGAATTTTAATTGCATGAAGGAGAAGAAAGGAAAATGAAGAAAAGAATCGACATATATGTCAAAGATTGTTAATTCCTTTATGGACAAATTGATTGTAGGTAAAATAAGAAATTTCTTTTTTAGTTAGAGAGAGAGAGAGAGAGAGAGAATTAAGAATGAATCTGGAGCGTGTAATATAATTCATTTTTTGTTACTGGTTTTTATCAATTAAGCTTTCGACTCGTCTCCTCATTCGGTTGTGAATAGTTATCAGCATGTATAATATAGCACGCTGAACTTGCAAGTTGGCCTGTGCTAGTGTAAAATTATATAGAGCGTGTACAGTGTAACATAATACTTATGGAACAAGGTCTTCCCATTATTTTTTGACATACACCTGTCAAATCTTTTGCAATGATTTCCATTTTTCTTTCCTTAACTTTACGTATTACTATATAATTTGAAAGTGATAAACTGTGTGTGTGTGTGTGTGTGTGTGTGTGCGCGCGCGCGCGCGCGTGTGTGTATGTTTTTAGAAAGAGATACACACGTACACATATGGATGATTCTGTACAGGTCCTTCAATAGCAAACGCTTTGCTAAAACACAAACAATGAAACACAAGATGAATTTTATGAGATAAAAATTCAATTAATGCCCTGTTTGCAATATGAAGTTTGCAGATTGCGATGGTTCGCGGATGTTAGATGCAAAAGTTTGTAAACCATAGGCTGTGGGTCTGCGTCATCAGGACTCACTCGCTTTAACGCATTTCGAATTATCGAGGAAGATTCATCGTGAAAATCTCATTCATCGTTTATGAATTTTCACTCCATTTATATTAATCGTTTAATATAAGGATACCATGTTATATATCGTCAAACACCCTTTGTTTTAATGAACAGACTTTCTATGCAAACCGGTAAATTATAAGATGCAGTACTACTGCATCACTGTCTTATACGGCATGCTTGAGAAAAATAAGACATTATATTTTTATGATAAACTAATTTAATATACATTAAAAAGATTTAATACCAAGAATATCTACATGAAGTACACTTCTTCGCACAGTTAGGAAATAAATGAGTTTGAAGATAATATATAACAAAAAATATATGTTGTTTATTTTGCTCAACAAAAATTTTAAAATTATACCAGACACATTTAGTAAGACACATTATTATCTTTCATAACTTTAAATGACCTTATATACGCTCTGCTAATGATATCTTTATTACAGTAATTTTTGAAGCTAGATTTCTATCCTTTTTTAGTCAATGATTACAGAAATTACAGAAATACGTTTGCATATTGATAGATATTCTTTGTCAATAAGTGATTTGTGATGTGAAAATCGCATACACATTGTGACTTGTGATATGTTTAATATAAAACATAAGTCACAATATGTATGGGAAAACAAATAAATTGAAGGCTTACACAGGGGATTTTTTTTTTTTAATATAAAAACGCAATATCTAAAAAAAAGTTGCTAAACTGATTAATTTTGTCATTGTATTTTATGTTGCTATTAATCTGAAATTAAATTCGAAATAAATAAATAATTTCTAAAAGCAAAACAATTATTTTCTTACAGTAATAGTACAGTATTATCGAAGTTACTGCTTGGCACTAAAATATAATTAGTAGTATGACAGATTTATTTTACTGGTTTAGCAGAGGCTTGTGCAAAGATCTATTGTCTAATGGACATAAAAAAATGTTTATATAATCTAGTTATATATTTATACTCTACACACTATATATTTGTAAAAAAAAAAATGATACGATTTTTTAATATGTTTACTCTTTAAGTTTTCCTATAAATTAATTTTTTAATGTATCATCTGTAGTTTATGAGTTAGAATGGTTTATAAACATATCTTGTTAGCTCACAAACTAAGAAATAGTGAAATTAAAGTTTCGTCACATATATGGAAGCATTAGACAAATATATATTTATATGTTGAAAAATCATGTAATTTTATGTAATAAATTATATTCAACAAATATATATAAGTATATAAATTACTGTAAAATATATATATATATACATATATAAGTAGCACATTTACTTTTACAATTAATCTATTATAGAAGAAAAATAAAGAATTGTACTTTAAAAAGTAATTTTTACGATTGAACATTACATTAAGAAGAATTAAAATTCTCCACTCTATCATTCCTCTAATACGCGTGATATGTCGGTACAAGAATCGAATGAAAAATTATATGTATTTTATGTCGCTATTGATATCTTAATCCAAGATGACTGACATAAGAGATTGATGTATCCTTTTTGATTTCTATCTACATGTTTTTGCAAAATCGCTCATTTCTCTCTTGCATGCTCCGAGCAGGCTCGAGTGGACATGAGCAGAGACGAAGAGGCGTAGAGAGGAAGAAAGAGAGAGAGAGAGAGAGAGAGAGAGAGAGAGAGAGAGAGAGAGTTGTTGAAGAATGGCGTCTGCAGGACGTCTGCATGGCGCATGGCGAAGCTCTTGATGGTAACAATCAGCGTTCTCGTCGACAAGTCTTACGACTCTCGCCTTCCTCGCGGAAGATGTCCGCGAGACGATAACAGCTGATGATGGTGCGCGCGCTCGACTGACTGTTACAAACGAAAAAAATCCAAGTTTGAGTTTTCGCTCCGCGAGAAGTCGTTGGACTTCAAAAGACCGATTCTGAACGAACAGGCGAGAAGGCGCAAGGTGAAAGTGAAATTTCCCCGAGAAGATATACATGTATATACGGGACGAGTGAACGAGCGCGTTCCGCGAAGGCGCGTCTCGCGACACATTTAAATACGTCATCATAGAGGAGGGAGACATGCTCGTGTCGATGGTGCCTCGCGATCGCGCTAACTTGATGTCGAGTGTCAACTAACCTAATTCGCGACCGCGATCAGTGCGAACGATGTGCTCGTCGATGAACGCGACTCTCTTCGCCATGGACAACACGACCGACAAGTGGGAAAATGCCTGTAGATTGTGCTCGGAGGAGAAGAACGAGATGCTGCCAATCTTCGGCGACGAGGGTCTTCAGCGCAGGGTGGCTCAGAAGCTGCGAGCCTGCCTCCCCGTGCTGGTATACAAAACCGATCCTTTGCCCAAACAGATCTGTCAGTTCTGCGCGGCGAGGCTGGACGACGCGTACGAGTTCAGAGAGTATTGCCTGAACGTCTACAGGAGTATGCACGCCATGTTATTCAAGTGTAGACAGACAGAGTCTGTGCAGATATTCCTCGACGCCATGAAAAACTCGCCGGATCCGTGCCAGGTTTGTCGAATAATTCGTTCTTTAAAAAAAAAAAAAAGAAAATTATTTGTCAAAACTCTTGTAAAAAAAAAAAAAAAAAAAAAAAGAATTTTACTTTGAAGCAAACCTTTCTTCTTTATAATCATTGGCTATTCTCAGGCGCAACTCTGCAAGGAGAAGTCTAGAGCACCACCGCCATTGGTTCCTTTATCAATCGCCCTGCCCCTTGATGATTCGGTGACTCCGCTCAATCAAATTAGCCAAGATCATTTGCAAAATGTCTGCATGGAGACCTTGTCCGAACTACCATGCGAGGTAGAAATCAAAGAAATGAATGTGGATTCAATTTTGGATGCTGAAACTACAGTCTGTGAGCCATCGAAGAAAAAACGCAAGCTGTCAGAGATATTTGACACAAATATGCAAACAAATATGGATATTGTTTCTATATTTGACATGGATGAAGAAAACACAGTTTTTAAGGCAGATTATCAAGCGAGAAAAGGAGAGAAACGAACCAGTATTTTGGAACAAGTTTTGACCGGCAGTCTGACAATGAATAATCATCAGAAGCTACAACCTAGAGCAAAATTAACTTCCGAATGGTGGTGCGCGCCCTGTAACAATTATTACAGGTGAGTGCTAATAATTCTAATAGTGCTAATAACTCTGCAATATATTGCAAGATTGTTATTCAATAACTGGGATTTAATTTCTCTCTTTCTTTCCAGAACAAAGGACAGTTTAATGAAACACATGCAATTGCACTGCCCGCGTGTATATACCTGTAGAAAATGTTCCTCATCTTTTGAATCTGTGGAAATCTTGGCAAAGCACGAAGCTAATAATCATTTAAAAGTCAAATTGGATTTCACGGAAAGCTTAAAAGATTGTCATAAATGCGATCGGCAGTTTATAAGCTATGAAATGTTGAGACAACATAGATTACGTGATCATTTAGCCGAATTAACTGAGATTGGAACTAATACATGGTGTTCATTGTGCAATAGGTAATTTATGAATAACTACTTTAAAGATACATTTGCTCTTCTTATATATTATAAACATATATGTATCTGTTTTTAGGTTTTTTCCTACTGTAGGAAGTTATCAAAATCACATTCAATTACACATTCAACCAAATTCGATAATACAGCAGAAACTACCTTTCGCAGAATCTGCAATATCAAAGATAGCAGAACGGCCAAAAGAAATTAAAAAAGAGGAGCAATTCTATGAAAACGTAAAGTCTCTCACATGTCCCACTTGTGGGAAGGTATGTAATCATAATTACACTCCTATATGAAGAGTCTTTTTATTAAATTCTACTATAACTTTTGTGTTATCCCCATAGGTTTGCACTCAGCAAAGTGCATTATCAAATCACATGCGTACTCATGAACCGAAGAGACACAAATGCGACATTTGCGGTCGGTCATTCGGACTTTTTATACGTCTGGCCGCACACAGAGTAACTGAGCATAATGTACAACCAACAATGTTACCAGTCTTGTCAGCGGTTGAGCAGGAGGAAGCATTAAATGCTGAAAGAGAAGCAAGGGAAGCGAGGGAAGCTAAAACTCGTGGTGCCAAGAATAGATTCTATTCCGAGGTTTGTTTGATCTCTTCGAGTTCCCTTGATTAAAAAAATTCATTGTAATTCTCTTTATAATCTACGATTCTTAGGAAAATTATTAATGGAAGAACAATAGCAAAAATGAAAATGTATCTGCATTCTATTATCTTTTTTTTTCTTTATTATATATAAATGTAGGATTAAAAAAAAGAGTGGCAAGACTTGTGAAAAAGTTACACCTTACCGAGTGCTTAGAAGTTTATTTTCCTCTATGTGTAATCCTCGTTTTGGATAAAGTGTGTTGCAAACTGATGTGAAATATACAATTCTAACACTGAAAGTACTAACATTTCTGAACATGATACATCAAGGTCAAAATTTTATTTATCGTATTATGTTTTTATTTACAGATGGAGAAAAACAATGTTTTGTTAGATGACGAATCTTCAACAAAGCGCAATTCTAGTGGATTAAAAAACGTTGCAAGATGCGGCATTTGTCTATTATGGTTTAGCGACCATACAACAATGCTAACGCATCTCCAAACACATTCGGACAATTCCCATAAAAATTTCGTATGTCATATATGTAAAAAGTCATTTAAGGAACAATCACAACTGCTCAGGCATGAGGTAAGACAGCCAATAAAACTGTTAGTGTAATTGTTCGTTTGTGACGTGACATTTTTAAGTAACGGGTTATTTTCTGATTGGTAGACATGTCATAAACGCCTGACGCTCGATAATACTTCGCTACATTCATCTGCTGTTTGTAACAAATCGTCTATGGATAAAACGCAACAAAAGATGCACACAGTGGATAGAACTTATCACTGCGCAAAATGTAATAAAATTTTTTTCAAAGAAGTATCGCTTCTCGCTCATCAATGCACGGGCAGGGCTCAATTTGAAAAGAAAGCTGCCGCAAAATCTTTGCAGAAGACATCGTCTTACGATACGGACAAGAAATACAAATGTTCGAAATGCGACGCATCTTTCGCAAGTTCACAATCACGAAATGCTCACATGAGAATGCACGTCGAAGGCACGCGTAGCAATACGGTATGTAGTGCGCGATACATAGCGCATAATTTCAGCCGCGTATGCAATAATATATACATCCATACATTATGCATATCTTGAAACCAATGATTACATTTAGGCACAGAAACATGAGATTAAAGTTGAAAGGGATGACGAACCGATGCCAAAATTGCGCCCAGAGACATCGTTGGAATACAATGTGTCTCTTATTGAGCCAAAAATCGAAATCAATGAACAGAGCACACCTCCGCCTCTTAAACGGACTCTCATTAAAACCGTGAACGGGTAAAAAAATGTTTAAAATATTATAATTTCAAATCTCTCTCTCTCTCTCTCTCTCTCTCTCTCTCTCTCTCTCTCTCTCCAGATACATCGAAATATTTTGTATTATTTATTGAATATTTGGAGGTAAGCGAGACAGAGGGAAAGGGGGAAAGTATTAATATTTTGTGTGACATTTATTTATCTCTAGGCTTCGATGTGGTGTATGTCAATCACCATTCGTGTCGAGGGAGCTAGCAGTGGCGCATTTGAGGTCCGCACATCCTGTGATGCCATATCAATGTCCTTATTGCAAAAAACGCTTTACCACGCAGTACACGTTCACCCATCACATCAAAACAGAGCATCCCGATGAGCCCGAGAAGTAAAAAGGTTGTTTGAAACTGCATGTATCTAAGGTAGTGGACAGATCGAAATTATATCACAATATGTGCCTCGTTATACGTGACAATTTTGTTTATAACAAATATACGGGATGTGAGACACGTATGAAAAACGTTAAAAATAATTAATATCTTAAAAAATTTAAAGTAAAAATATAAAGTTTTGAGGACTGTACATTAATGATAATTCTTGTTATCGTCATTATTATTACTCCATAGCGAGGCTGATCTATGACAAGCTATTGCAAGAAGTAAATATACTTTTCACACAAAACTGCACACAATTTTTACTTTACATACACACTGTTTTCTAAAACCAAAATATTTTTTGAGATATTAATATGTCATTTAGTACGTGTCTCGCCGTATGTCAATCTTCGGCTATTAATTGACCTTGGACAAAAACTTTTCTAATGCGTAATTGTGCGAACGTAGAGGTGTTTGTTATACGAGGCTATTGATATTAGTACTTACCCTAAACGTGCCTGTACGAGCTTTGTTTTACAGCGTTATATAAAAATGAATTTTATTTGTAAACCGCGCAGAGTAAAAGCAGTTCTAGAGCGACGGTAAGCAAATTTAAATGCTTTGATTGAAAAATTGAAATAATAATTATATGAGTTTCACTGCCTGCTAGCGGTAAGAATTTGATTATTGTAATTTATATCGTATGACTTATATTTTTTAGGTTTAATTATATTTTATTCATGACGTTATAATTAAATATAGTTACAGTAACGTATCAAGAATTCTAAAATATATCGATTACAATCACTCTAGAATTGTTTACTACAAATAACGTATCCAATTTTCTAATGCCATTGTAAGTTATCTTGTGTTTAAGGAACTTCTCACGATACCCCCAATAATATATTAGAGGGAGAGATATTGAGGATTCTCTAGAATGTTTAATCATGTTAAAATACATTCCCTTTTAAGAAATGTTTTGTGTATCCATGTTGACGTCTTATTTCGTGTTATGTGATTTTATGTGTCGCCTTGTGATACAATGAATTCCTTCTAAGGAATATCCAAAATCGTAGTTGTAACTAGGAACGAAAAGTCAGAACAATGTTACATAATTTAAATATGAACATTGTCTTCGTAAGTTTATTTTATAGCTTATTTACAATAATCTATTATCGAAATTTTATTTGCAATAAACTTATTGAAATATTATCGTGAAAATAATTTTTTCTATATTAAACGTGTTTTTCCTCAAAAATATTAATTTTTGTAAAAACGTCAACCTCGCTAAAAAATATCTTTCTATAAAGATTTCAATATGTTATATATATTTGAAGCTATGTTCTATATATATACTTTTTCTGGCACTACTATTGCCAAAACGAATTTAACTCGCGCTTTGAATGTGCCCGACCTACTGCCAATCGATTTTTATTGTACATCTTACCTTATATTATCTCTTCTAATTCACGTAATTTTTAGATTAATTTAGCATCGCTATTTTTCACCTTTGATGAATAATTGTTTATTATGTATTTATGTTATGGTTAACAAGACGGATGAAATTATTTGGAATTCGACGTAAGAGAAACGTGTCGAATGAATTTAGAATAAACTCGATATATTTAATAGCGACATTACAGTGATCGTACACATACCTCTGACTAAATAATAACGTACGATAATAATGGTATATCCCGTGAAAGATGTAGAAATAATATTTATAATGAAATGCAATGAAATGCAATGTTGATAAAGCACAATGACGCAAACGTCTAAATAACATAGAAAGCATGTTTGATAAAAAAAAATGTCTTTTTTAAAAGATTTTATCAAATATATATTTTAAATATTGTATTCTTGCATTTACATATCCCATATTTATCGTTAAATACGGTGCTAAAAAAAAAGTGTCGCGTCTTGTCTGTCTCTCTGCGAATGTATATACACAATCTTCATACGAGATAAATAAAATTTAGAATCAAATGTCCACATTTCGCACTAAATGTGGAAAGTATGTATTAATATAATACTATATAATAATATTGTTGCGTCCCTGTGTGTCTCACAATCAACGATAAAATACTGTCCTTGCGATCACATATTTTTTGTAATCCGCTATGCTGGATCGATACAAAGCGAGATGACAAGATCATCTCCTGATGCATCAGATGCTGTTGTTAATCAGCAAGGGAAGATGTCTTGAATAGAGAGTTGAATAGAATCTTATCTCTCGATAGCCGACGCGTGCCATGCGGGCGTATTTTCGACGGCTCCGTTAATTCTATGAAATATCCCTGTTGCATGTTCCTTGTTGTATGTTTCTGTGTTTTTATTAAGTTGTACTTTAAAACTATTCCTCATTCGTAAGCGCGAGCGTGATTGGTGATAGTGAAAGTCGAGAGATAACGATCTCGATCCGTGTGGACGCAACAATATATATTATAATATACGTTAAAATATATATTTTTTAAATATTTTTCTAAAAATCCCTCTGTGCGTTTATTGAAACTTTCCGTTTTTGTTCGAGAAAGGTGTACATGTGTGTCATTTACATTATTGCTTATGTCGATCTGTAGTGCTTCTCGGTACTAGTGCTTCCTGTGCGATGCAAGGGTTTCCTCGCGACACTTTCTTATAACGATCCACCTGGCTCTGTTGAGATACACAACGGAGAGATAAAAAAGGAGTAATCTCTCTGCATATCTATCGCACTTCTTTTCATTTATATATTTCTAAAAAATGTAGAAATAATTTTTCCTTAGCAAGAATCTGATTATTATCTTATATTATATTATTTTTTATATTACTTTTTAATTTTTAATGTTAAATAGCTTGGTAATCTGGTCTTTAATTGAAATTATATTGTTAAGTCCCCAAAAGAAACAAGACTATAAAATATGAGCCTAAAACACTACAAGATACTGCCCTCCCTTTTCCATCTTTCTTTTACTCTCTCTCCCTCTTTCTCTTTCTAGAAATCATAATTTTTATAAGACGTTACCGCTGCCAGGAAAATAGATAAAAGAAATAGGACGCTATATATGTATATGTGCGCGAATACGGTAAACAGCAAGATATCGAAAAGCCAATATATCTGAACGGAAGTTGCCGGCTGTCATCGTGAGAGACGCCGCAGCACGTCGCGTCCTAGATAATACAGACGATTCACGTATATCTACGTATGAAAACTAACAGAATGTAAATTTTAGGGCGTCAATCCTGAATACACAAAATATGATATAATATTTTGAAGATAGAAATATATACAAAAATTGCGGAAAAGAGATGTCTTTTTTTTTTTTTTTTTTTTTTTACATGCATGTTTTTGCAATCTTTATGTCACTGAACGTTAAGTTAATTATTGTAAAAGAAATCGACAATTATACTAACATAGTTATTCTTAGGATATCCTAATTAGTGATCTTTATGATTATAATCTTGATCAAATGATACGATATCACATATATAAAATATTGTTTTGTCAAGTCTAGAAAATGCATCGCGGAGAAATATTTGGCATTCTTGATGCGATAGAAGGATTTGCCGGCGCGGCCACACAACACACACACACACACACGTGCAGGGGTATGCGCCTCAGGGTGGGCGACTAAGGGATGGAGGGATGAAGAAGCGAAGGAGAGACGGCGCGTGCACCATCGACGAATGCCGTGTCGGCGGGCGCATCGCAGAGAAGGGGGTGGAATCTGCCGCATAGCGCGCGGATATGGAGTGTGCCGAGAGGGAAACTCCGGCGGTGACACGGTCGGATATCGCGCGTCAGTTGCTATGCGTCCGGGTAAAGTGTCGAACGCAGCGCGCGAGAGCCTGAGAACGAACCACCGTCCCTAAGAGAAAAAGTCGCGCGCGCTCTCTCTCTCGCTCGCGCTCGCGCTCGCGCTCTCTCTCCCCCCCCCCCCCTGTCATCTGTCATCCCGGCTGCGTACGCGAAGGCGCGCGAGCGACGCACCGGACCGGTACATACGCTCACTCACTGCCTAAATCCTTTTTCCTGGCGACGACGACGACGACGGGAACATTCTCTCCCAGACGACGTGCTCGCCTGACTTCCATGCGACGGACGCGGATCCGACGCGATTAGAGCACATGGTCCGGCGATCACGATGACCATGATAATCGCGAATCGAGCCGCGCCGATCATCGGCCTCGTCCTCGTCCTCTTGGCGGCCACTTTTGATCGCGGTGAGTGCGCGATCGGACTCACCGGCCAGTCCGCGGTTCCTGGAACGGCGATCGATCTCCGCTTCCACGGAACGCGATTATTATCGGAGCGACATAGGTCTCTCGATCTTCGATGATAATCGAAAAAAATTGGCGCGTAAAAGGGGGAGAAAAATCGGGGGTTCCGAAATTATATCTCTTTACGCGCGCGAAAGCGCGCTTCGCATTCCTTTTACGTTTTACGACGGATGTAACGTAAAATAGGGGGTGAGATAGTTATTTTTATTCGAGACTAGAAAAAAAAGCGTATACAAAAAATTGTCTTACAAGCTTCTTAAAGGCTATTATAATTGTATTAAAAATTAATACAATTGTAAATGCCTTCAAGTGTACTTGAAATGACATGAAAATAATAAGGTACTCTAAATGCATTCTTTTGCAGTCATTATCTCATTTATACAAATTTGCTTGCTTTTGAATTTCTGCGCAAAACTTTCTTTATTCTTAAATAGTGCAAAAGAATGTATATAAGAGGTATCTGTGAAATACGTTTGAAACACTAGAACATTTCTTACGACAGCTTCTTAGATTAGTTTGCATTAGTTTTCATCGGCGCAACATTTTCCGGGGAAAATTATACAGAGTTGTTAGCGCAATAGAGAAGCACTTGCGGAAGTTTGAGCAGGAAATTTGAGCGAGAAGTTTGAGTAACAAGTTCGAAGACGGAAGCCACCACAGTTTATCACATCTTCTCGATATATTTTAATTAAACGATAATTGGAATTTGTCACTTGCGAATATCGTTTCCTAAAGTGCGAGAACGATCGATAAAATACGACCTCGTACACTTTATTCGCTAGTCGTAGAAAATAGTCGTATACATGTACGGCGCAATGCGGCGTAAAGATGATGATGGCAGGAAAAGTTATCGTCATAAATGGACCGTCTAGACGAAAGATCTCTCATATGTTGTCTGGTGACTCGGAAGAACTCGTACAACACAAAAATCTAAAAAAAAAAAAAAAAGAAAAACATTCGAATCTTTCCGATCCAAATTAATTTCGGCTGTCAAGTCTTCCGTCTCCTTATTTTAATGTTAATAGAATTGTGTCATCTGAGAAATTTTTGATAGAGATTAAACAGATATAGTTCGCTAAATCGTGCGTTCTCCAATTGCAAAGAATTAAAGAATACTCGAGAAATTGCAAATCTCTTTTAAAAATGTCTAAACTTCTACCAAAAGAATGTCTAAAATTTTCAAATATCTCTTAGATATCTTTACGAGGTCTTATAGATTTGGCGTTGCCTGAAAGACGACGTTTAAAGAATGTCTCAACAATGGAGTGTCCTTTAGATATCTTTACAACGTCTTGTATCATCCGGGAAATAACATCTTCAGATCTTTTTTTTTTTTGCTTTGCTTGTTCTAAGCTCGCGAGAAATATAAAAGTACGTATAAAAGTGAAAACATGTTACAAGCTTTAATTTAAAATTTTAATATATTTGATGAATTATGCCTGTATCGAAATAAATTTGTTCCCGTGAAAACACACGTATCTTCAGAGCCAGATTTTAAAATGTTTGCAATTTCTTTTAAAAAATATCTCTTTGCAATACGCTATCAATGTAACGATTTACATTATATTTGCTGCATATTTCATCTAAATTTTATTTTGCGGTTTAATAAGTTGTATCTTTTCAGTTTCACTCTGTAAGTTAAATTACGTATATATAATTGTATAAAGTTGATTGTTGCAACTTACAGGCAGTTTCGAATAGTACTAGCATTCATTACGATATCGCATATATAAAATATATGTTGTTACAAAGAATTGGAAATTGTTACGCAAAGATATGGATTCAACACTATTACATAAGTAAAAAAGGAGGTCATTTAAAATAGCATCCATACAAAATTCTCGTCTCAAAGTTCTAAATTGTTTCTAATGTTGAAAAAAATGGCTTTAATTTCTTCTCATTTCTATCAATTTATTTTAATCTTTACAAGGCGCGCAATTTGGGAGATTAAGGAAGGATGAATCCTTTATATTATTGATAAATTCCTTACAATTTACTTAAAGATAAATTCATTTCTTTTATTCAGCATTCGAGCATTTTTACATATTTCTAGATACATTGAGAACATTGAAAAGGATAAAATGGCTACCGAAAGTTTGAAAAACTGATTTCTTATTTTAAGATTAGATTTTGGTTTTCGTAGAAATAAGTTTCAATTCATTCTAAATTCTCTATTTTTTTAAGACATCCACCTCCCCTCATCTGTTTCTTTTCTCTGCATCCTAGATTCGCAAGAAACGGCGATATTTAACAATATTAGCATCATACGCGGTATTACGGCCAGTGAAATACCAATCGGCGAATTCTTACAACAGTAGCACTTGTAATACTTCGGATCTCGGATCACGAAAATAAGCGGAATGCGATAGTGTCGGATCGAATTTGATTACCGTAAAAAATATCGCAATAAATGTACATATCTACATTTGGCATAAACTGCAAATTTATCCAGAATATGTCCTGGAATCACCGAGTGATCGTTTCAAATGCAATCGCGCGAAAATGAATTGGAAGAAATAATAATTATTTTTATGCATTTATTTGAGCCTTTGAGCTCTCCAATTTATTTAATTATCATGGAATAATATAAAAATTTCGCTTTTTGTGACAAAATGATTACGAAACGCGATCGTATTCTATATTAAACATTTTAACAAAATTCGCTTATGCACATTTGCCGAAATGAGGAAAATTGTTTGCAGCTAGGTCATTTAAATTTGAAAATTAAATGAATCCATTTTTTTTTTTTTTTTTTTTTTTTTTGCAAAATTAAGCCGTCATTATGCAGCTGGATTTCGTCGATCGGCATTAAATTCGCGACCTCGATCGAACGAATCGTCGAGCTTTAATCGCATTTCTCTCCGCTGACGTTGTCGATACGTGTCCGGCGACTGCGACAGCGGAAAAGTGAAACTCGGGAAACGGCTGAGAGAGGCTGCAACAACAGATATTCGTTTCCTTGATAGTGTCGAAGATATGATTAGGCGCGATGTCTCGCTATCTACTTAACAAACATCATCTACGAGTTGATGATTTCCTCTCTATCCTCTTCCCTCGCGATACGCATGTCTTCGCAAGAGCTTCAGGATACCGGCTGATGCGCGCTTAACGAAACGTCCGGTTTTCTTCCATCCGCCGATCGAAAAAATTGCCGATATGAAAGTAATTGGCATCGGCAATCCGCGTTTGGAAGATCGCAGTTAAGTGCGCTATTTCCGACAAATTGTTGAAATTTAGGATAGCGTCTACGAAAGCTACCGTTGTGAAAGTTATCGAGCGACCCACTTTCTCTCCTTCTCCGACCCCTTTCCTCTTATTTACCCCCTCTCCCTTTTTTCCTCACCCCCTTCTAAGTATTCATTATAGTTTTGTGCGTATTTCGATTTTTATTTTCGTTATTATTTGTTCTCGTTATCTGTATTATACACACACACACACACACACACACACACATATATATATATATATATACTAGCTGAAAATACTTTATTAGAAAAGCAATCTATATAATATATTTTTAAAAATTATCTAATTACACACACGCTTAGTTTCATCAACTCTTATTCATCGAATAACGATTCATCAAAAATTTATCGTTGTTTTAGAGGCAATAATGCGAGTGGAGGATAAT
The DNA here is from genome assembly GCA_949152495.1 of Lasius fuliginosus. Lineage (NCBI taxonomy): Eukaryota > Metazoa > Arthropoda > Insecta > Hymenoptera > Formicidae > Lasius > Lasius fuliginosus. The sequence continues at coordinate 376,044 of OX424453.1, read as the reverse complement.
AGATTCACTCGTAAATAAATTATACATTATTAGTGAAAGTACAGTCATATCCATTGCGAGTAAAATTCGATTCTTGAACTTGACGATTGTTATCCTGACATATCTAGATACCATTAATAATGATTTAATTCATCGTCAAGTATATAAAACGAGTCAAGTAAAATCGCGTGTAATAGGAGAAATTACGTAAGAGTAGTAGTATAATATTTTATTTTGTGTTCTAGAATGTACTTTCCTAGAAATTATAGAGAGCTTAAAGAGAATATATTATGATGAAATAATACAGGAACAACGCAATAAAATATAGACGAAAATATAAACGAAAAGAAAGGAAAATGTACGAAAAAGAAAAAATACATAAAAAATATAAGGACTGAGAGGGAGAAATGTGTATTATACAAAGAAAATTAATTGTTAGTTTAGTAAGTTTACGTATCGATCGATATCCGACATATAACGAAGTAAAACGTTAAATTTACTTACTCATGTCGCTCATCCACTTGTCCCTCTAATCGCCTAATTTTATACCCAGTTATAAAATTCGGTTTTCTTCGTATCGATCCACGACAGCTGAGTGTAGGTCATCGCGTGCCTTGCATGTTCGATATCAGCTGGCGCCGTATCAGGCTAGTTCCGTAGTCGTGTGGGATGCAACGGGTGCGCGTGCAGCGTTACGTCATAGAAGGGCGAGAAAACGTGAACCAGACCCTTTCCTCGATCGACGCGCTTCAGTCTGATCCGACAATTTTGAATCTGCAATATAAAATTGCAATTAAAAATTACTATTTTTAATATGATTTTTTTTTATTCGTACTCTGTATAAAATAGTTTCCTGCCGCTTCCTAACGCGCGATCTTTATACAATTGCATAATATAAGGATAAGTTACAGCGCTTACATTGTTACATCGAAGTGCCCTAAAGGCTCTAGAATTTTCCCGGAACGAGATTTAGAGATTTTGGGAGAAACTATTTTTACTTGCATTCTTTCGAATACGAGATAATCAGTAATCCGGTTTCCTTTTCTTATCTCAGGTGAAGCGATAATATGTTATCAATGCAACAGCGAGTACGACCCGAGATGCGGCGACCCATTCGATTCGTACAGTCTTGGAACTGTGAACTGCAGCTTCCAGCCTCGTTTGGAACACCTCAGCCACTTAGAACCTACTCTTTGCCGAAAAATCAGTCAAAGAGGTGAAGCCACTCTTATAAAGTTCTGTTTCCGCAATTGTACATTCGATATAAAAAGAAATTTAATTAAATTCTATGAAAAAAGAAATGTTTCGATTAATAACAAAAAATACACATAGATATTTAATGTCTCAAATTGAGTAAAATGTCGTGTATTTTAACAATTTTATATTTATAATTATTAATAATCATTTTTAAACACAACGAGAGCCCGCAGTTATAGCAATCTGTTGCATATCTATTAGATTGTTATTCAATAAATGTTATTTATATCCATTACATTGCTTTAGGCATGCTTCTATTTATCATTAATAAATAGAAGCATATATATAACTTTTCATAAATAACATATATGATAATAATGTAACAAACTTGTTATAGCTATTATTATATCAAATTCTAATGATGGTATTATTGCAGCAGAATGCAATCATCACTCGTATCGTACATAAACATTTTTATTCTAAAAAAAAGTCAAAGTCTCTCATTCACCAATAGCAAAAAAAAAAAAAAAAAAAAAAAAAAATCAGAGTCATCGTTAAGTCGTTAACAATAAAACGAGTTTGAAAGTAATAAAACGACGCGTCTTTTCCAAAGTTACACAGCTTAAAAAATTATTAAATAGCAAAGGAGGTTTTTTTTTTTTTTTGTTTAACAAAGCAATCCCCCGTGTACTGTTGCAGTATACGGCAAGGTGAGGGTCGTCCGAAGCTGCGGCTATATCACCGATGAGAAGGACAACGGCGAGTGCCTTATGAGGACCGGCACCCACGACGTGCGCGCATTATATTGCTCGTGCACTGGTGATCTGTGCAACTCCGTCGAGAGTCTCCGCACGCCGTCCTTACTGCCATTGGCGTCCCTCCTGACTGCCGTTCTGGCGATACCGAGTCTGCTCCTGTCGTGCCCGCCTCTCTCTCGCCAGTTTAATTCTGCCTAACAATTCGATCGTGTCACACGTGATGAAGAGAATCCGAGTCATCGATCCAGCCAGCCGCTACACACGGACCGTTCGTATATCGGAGATACGCGATTAAATCGGAGAAGCGCCAGTTTCGATTATATATATATATATATATATATATATATATTATTGTCAATTTCGCTAAGGTTTCCCCGATTGGATAAGATTGATAAGCGCGAAGAAAAAAACCGACACACACGCAGGAGAGAAAACGCCGTTTCGAGATTTTCAGCCTAATCTTCTTCCGGCCTAATCAAACCCCGAATACTTTGCGCGTTCGAGCTATCGAATTTTACTCCCTTCCCTGTCTCGGAAGTACCCGGATATCTGAACTACATATACAACGAATCCGACATCCCACTTCCCGTATTTTTCGGGAATCGAATTCGAAATCGGTTTCAATCGCGGTGAGTTTTAAAAATCTCTAATTTTCGCGAGCTTACATATTTACAAAAGCCTTAAGGAAAAACGTGGAATTGTTTTATAATTCTGTCTTCTACAATCTTTCTACAGCTTCTATTCTTCTTTCTCTCTTTTTTTTTTTTTTTTATTATTCTTAAGATTCTTTTACAATTTCGATAAACTGAATTTGCCTCGATATGATCAATCAATTTCGAATAAAATTCTCGAGTGCCCGCACTTCGACTTTGATTCGAATCGAATAGATATGGAATGAACATTGAGTATTCAAGAATATCGGATATTCTGCATATGTTGCATATAATATCTAATATCAATCGACCTATAATTATACGATAGACTACGTGAGACAAACATATAATTTAAATTAATGATATCTCATTGGGACATTGGAGCAAACAGTTATCCTCATTAATTTTTTCTCTGCGATAAAGTTCAAAAGCAAGTGAAATTATTATTATTTCTAACAAAAAAATGTATGTTCAAAGATTTATTTCTTCAAAAAAAAAAAGAAAAAAAAATACCTAAAGATTTAAAATAACTATCATGAAAGATTAAAAATATGAAGAGACATAAATGTCAAGTTGAAACTTACCTATAAAATATAGATCTATAATCTATTTAAACAGCTTTTATTTTAAGTCAATATAAATGATTTATATAAATCTATAGCAGTTTTTTATTGTAAGACATGGACTATTACTAATTTACAAATATATGTACATTTGACTCTCACTTTATTCTGTTACGTATAAAATTTATTTTCTTAGTTACAAGCGATATAAATATCACCAAACAAATATAATCTCGGACTCGCTTCTCATCAAAGACAAAATTATCATACATTTGCGCCACGGTTTTTCTCAAAGGATTCACCGGAATAATATGGCATGTCTCTCGAAAGACATAGTAAACATCTTAGGGAAATTTTCAAATCTCGTAGCTAGTAATCGGGTAGATTTAATCGACTCCTCGACAGTGTCTTAGGTTGCGAACGGTCTGCAAAAAATAGCCGGATTATAATATAGCGTAACGGTGATAACTGCCAGATACGCGAAGGCAACACTTCAGTAGTACATATCTTCGCGAAAAAAAAAGAAAAAATAAACACGGCCTCTGCGTAAAAAGAAAATCAATCATCGGTGTCTTTCGTGTCTTTCGCTGATATCGCACTTGTCGCGCGATTTCTTGTCGGCTTTAATCAACTGTGCTAATTCAGCTGTCGAATAGAGGACTTCTGGATATTTTTTGCACAAGTAGATTAAGAGGAATCGATTAGGAATTTGTTCTGTAATTAATCAAATTTTTTTTCAAAATATCTCTCTTAATTTCCGAAATTATTATTCACACATGTTTAAGTAACGTACAATTATTTTTTCACACACAATCACGCGGTTTCCTAAATTTTATAAAAACGATTTAGAAATTTAGAAATTTTTTTAAATTTAAGAAATTTATAAATTTCCTTTTGTGGAATGCATTCTCCTATCGATTCTTGTTAATTCGCTTACTTTTGTATAGGACCGACTGAATGTCTTGTTGCACGACAAGTGTATTATCGAACTAAAAAGCGTAGGAAAAGAGACAGGCATCTCTTACGAAAGAATTATGATTAGTATAACAAAGAGAGTCTCACACACACACACACGATAACGTAAATACAAGTAGCGGCATCGCGACACATTTCGCACCCCGTCTGCTACTGCTGAACATATATGTGTGTTTGTGCATGAATGTTTCTGTATGTATGTACGTGTGTGTATGCATAATTACGATGTACGTATATGCACGCAAAGTAAAAAAAAAATATATATATATTTTGTTGTTGAAACAAAGCCAAAATGGAATTGCACGCGAGATTGATAGTCTTGCTTATTTCTAGAAGTGCAATATGTCATGTAGCGTTTATGATGAAACGGCATATAATGCAGGATGCACTCGTTGCATTCGTTCAGTCTACTTCAATACACTCTCTCTCTCTCTCTTTCTCTCTCTCTCTCTCTCTCTCTCTCTCTCTCTCTCTCTCTCTCTCATGCATTATCATTTAATTAAGATTTATTTTTTTTATATAATTATTTCTATCATATATAATATTTAATATTATATTATGCAATTTTACAATATATATAATTATTTTATAAGATGTCTATAATTATATATTATTATTTTTATAATATATAATTATGATATTTCTCTTATCAAGTATATATATATATATATATATATATATATATATATATATATAACAGAATTAATAATTATTATAAAACATTATAAATTTATTAATTTATCTTTGGAAAATCATTATGTTTATCTAAAGATATCAATTATTTCACTTGATATTGAATCAAGAGTTTTCCAATTAAAGTAAACTGAAGTAAAATCTGAATGAATGTAATAATCTCCTCTTTAACCGATTCAAAGTAAAACCTTAACACCTTAAGATACTAGTGCTATGTAAAGCGGGCTACGTAAAGAACGGGACATAACATATCGACGATATGCCGAGAGAAACCTCGCATTTAGCTCCAGTAAGGGTTGAAAATCCACCATCGCGTCCACGATTATTCCGTGTTTCGCAAAAGTTTGCAATAAGTGCAGTTTAAGCAGTAAGCAGTTTGAGTCACCTGAGCGTACAATAACCGCCGCCATTTGTATGCGTGTGTGCATATGTGTGATGATACATGGCTGAATGTGTGTGCGTGCAATAATTAATTGAGCGTGACGTTAAACTCGTTAGCTCAATTAGGGCCGGTTGTTGCACCTTCGGGTATATAATAAGGTCTCCGCTATAATTTATCTAACAGATAAATCTCTTTTATCTCTCTTTTTAGATCGTACAACAAACTGGCCATAATAATATAGACAGAGAGATCAAATAGGTTGACCGACGTTGGAAAAACCGGCCCTTAATAATTCGTTGCTGCTCTTTTTGCTCACGGACGAGACAAAAGTAAGAGGGTAAATACAGGGTGCTCGATAATAAGCGCATTTGTGGTGATCACCGTTATTCCTGACCGAAAAAAGCTGAAATAATTTTTTTCGTTGCCGGAATTTAATGATCACAATGCTATATTTCTTACACACGCTCGATTTCTCAAACTTTTTAAACATCATGATAATATTGTACTTTAAATCGACATTTAAAAATCATTTTTTTCTTAATCTATTAATTCGTTACAAAAATGACATTCTTTATCACAGCTCAGAAATTCATTCATGCCTTCAATTTTATTTATTTATTTATTTTTTTTTTTTTTAACAAGATAAAACTATTTCACTTTTTTGAGAATTGCCACATGTGCTTGTACTATAATGATCGAACACTCTATATAATACTAATGCTAATAATAATAGTAATAATGATGACAAAACACACAGCAATGTGCGATAGAAGCAAATGACGAGCGAGCAATAACATATAACGAGGAAGAGACTAGGTTTTTTTAGTTTAGATTTTTTTTGACAAAAAAAACTACTATAAGTGAGAAAGAGAGAAATAGCGTGCTTTATCAATATAAACTACGTCACATAGTAGTATTACAAAGTGATCGCCACTATTGCTGCTGTCCATCACCCGTCGTCGCCATATTATTGCCATTAATACGATATCGTTATTACTATTACCACCCCGCTGCTACTATTATTACTATTATAGTTATTGTTAGTACGTATACATTAACGCGACCCGTTGTTATAAATAATACTGCTGATAATTATTACCGTTAGAGCGCAAATGGCAACAATCTTTTGATGGACGTGATGGTATTGTTAAGACTGGAAACGGCAGGAGAAATAGAGAGAGGGTTGGTAAAGTAAATAATTGTGCTATCGAAAATTATAAATTAATGTAAATCACATGCTTTTAGTATTGGCTGCAATACTCTATATTTAAGATTAGAAACAATTTTCGTTGATTAGCAAAAATTTGATAGTAAAAGAAAAAAAAAACTTTACCTTCTTCCAACGCTTTCTCTTACATCTCCTCTGTCGTTTCGAGACGAGTGATTTTATTCCATGTCATTGGAAATATTGCGGCTCCATAATTAGAAAAAAAAAATATGGAGTTCTTGTTGTCGAGATTGACTTGCATTCTTTTGATATGTGTATGTTTTGGGACACGTCGAGATAGAGTGCAGAAGGATATTATAACTATGAAAGTACAGAGTTTATTATTTCTCGAGAATAGCTACGACGATCGTATTGCAAGGATATTTTGAATCTGCGAATATCCAAATGTCTCGCAATATATGCAGAATTTCACGCAATTACGAATATACATACGATGTATATATCCTGCTTCGATTTATATGTTTTAAGCCATTTTCGAAATTTTTAAACTGTCTTAATTTCTTGAGAGAGATATGATTTTTTTCGAACTTCCTATAATTCAGTCATAATCATTGCAGTCATTGCTTGTGACATTAATTTTTTTCACGTGAAATATACCGAGTATATGTAATTGCTCACACATGACCTATTCGAATTAATTTTATAATCTTTTCTAAATGAAAAAATATTGCAAGCGTTATATCTATCAAACGTGATACTCTAATGATTAAAGGAAACGCTCTGCCATAGTCGATTAAAAAAAAAAAAAAAAAACGCTGCCATATCTTGAAAATAGCGATATATAACTATTACATTAATAAAATACTGTAATATTAAAAAATATATTACATATGCTTCTATTATATTGTTATATGAAAGTGTTTCAGTTATAGGTCACTATTTTCAAACTACAGCAACGTAAATTTTCCATCGAAATTACATCATACTCGAAATTATATCCAAAAATTATTTCCGATATTAATGCGTCAATTAAGATCGGCTTTAATAATATGATCAAACAGAGTTTGATGATCGTCGTAGAAGATGTAAAATTGCAAAATTCTATGAGATTTTTCATAGAACGCTTATTATTGCCTGACACGTGTCAAAAGAATGCCTATGTCAAACCTCATTAAATCTGTCGTAATGTTCATTGTGTGTGTGTCGCGTACACACGAGTGTAACATTACAATATCATATATTCTGTACAGAAAGAGAAAGAAAGAGTATTCTGCCAATAATAAAGTGTTGAGCGATTAACGAGGGGTAGCGTATTCCTTTTGCAAATCTTCATAGTAACCCGGTTTTTTTTTTTTTTTTTTTTTTAGCGAGAAATTACAATGTGCAAGAATTTCTCTGAAAACTAATAAATAATTGGTTGTGTGAAATAATATTCAATTCCGAAATTTATACAGAAATCAATTTAAGTAATTATTACACCAAAACAACTGACATTAAAATTAATGTCAGTTGATTAATTAAACTTGAATTGTAAATGTTGAAAATATTATTTTAAGAAGGTGGAGGTTAGGTACACGAGAGAGAAATCACATAAACTGCATGTATATCTATAAAATTTATTATAATTTTACCGAAAGACTATCGTAAGAAAATCTTTTTACAAAAAAAAAAACATCTATAAAAGTTATCATTTTATGCGTATTATGAAAGTTAATTTGCTTATACGCATTAGTTTCTTTTTTAGTAGATAGATATGAAAAAGGCACTAGAATATATCAAAGAAAACTCTTTACTCTGGGAAGACAGGAAAGTGCTTAATCATTCGCTCTTTTTTTACATTATGTATTATATTAATGAATTTTACTTTCTTTTAATTGTCTGGCAAATAGAGAATATAAATCATGGAGAAAAATATCTCCAAGTTTTTTTATAAATATATGTAACTTTACATATATAAATATAGCTTTTTGAATATATAAAAAAAAATTGTTTAATATTGCAATAACCCCTTGTGGTATCCAAACAGTTTTACAAAAAATAAAATAGTTTAATGGCGCAATCAAAATAAATTGCTCTACAAATTATTTATAAAAATGTGTACAGATAGGTAACTTTACTTATTTGTAACTTTCAACCTAATAAAAGCGCCAAGAGCGCTTTCTTCCCGATTTCAATTGAATTGTCGTTTATTTATCTCATTGCTTTTTAATATTTGTTTCTAGAAAATAAGAAATCAAGTGATTACGGTTTGTCAGTCATTTAAATACTGAAAAATAATTGATCATTTTTTCTACATATTCTATTAGAACTATTCGTCACTGTTAAATTCTAAACACAAACTGATTATAAAAGTAAATCAGGTATTAAAAAAGAATTGAAGTATTAAAGAAGCAAACAGAATTCTCTGATTATGCAATGTATCTCATCTACTAAATTATCATTAATGCAATTTTATTCAGTCCAAAGAGACATGCTTAGGAATGATTAGAGGGAAAGATTAAAATCTATCTAATGACAGGGCTCTTGTGCCAGTTGTTGGAATGACCGTTCTAATTAATACAAACCACAAATGCATCAATTATCCAATATACATAGATGTAAAAGTATATACAGAATGTTCCATTTCTACCGTGTTACCTTTTGACAGTAAATTCTTTAGCCAATTTGGAAAGTTGATTTTTTCTTAACAAAAATATAAAAAATGTAATTATTTATCAACATTTCAATCTTCACACAACTATGTTTATCATTATATATCTTCATAACAAGAGTCAAAATTAAAATTCTGTTAGTCTACTCGAAATTAACTAAAAAAAAAAACAATTTTATCATTTATTTTATTTGCAAATTTAAAATTTTCTGTTATATTCTCAACTATTAATTATACTCGATAACAACAGGATGTTTCCGCTTGAAAAACTGTCGAGCCCAAATTGACCAAAGAATTTATTAAGACTAGTAATAAACTAGCAATAAACTAGTAATATTAGTATAAAAGACTAGTGCAGTAAAAATGGATCCTGTATATCACTGCAAGAGAAAGAATTTGATCTTTAATAAAAACTCGTATCTCTTGCTACTTAAGTATTGTGCCAAATAGTAACATGTGTCTACGAATTTATCCAACATTCGTAATCAAATAGAATATGTTACAAAGCATCAATTGATGGAAAATTCGTCATCCTTTACCTTTACATATTCATAAAATGTTATATTCTTGAAATGCTAAGTATCCGAAAGCACGACGTCGGCCGACGTCTTCTCTTCTTCCAATGCGAGTGGTGTGACTAGTTGCATGTTTACTGATATATACAGGGGATAAGTTAGCTGCTTGTCCAGAGACATTATCTCGTGCTGAAAAAATATGTGCTGATGCAAAAATGACATATATCACATTCTATATAAATTATATTACATAATCGCTCTTATAATGGCAACTTACTTCTGTATTCTTCCTCAAACGTAATCTTAGCATACCCGAATTTTGAACGTGCTTCACTTGACGTTGCTCGTCCAATGAAAATAAACAGACTCTAAAATTGAAACATTTCATATTTTTGCAAATTATTATTAATTTAATTCGTTCTTAAATCCAAGTCGATAATTTCAAGCTTACTTTATCAGAATTTTATGTTCCTTATGATTAGCCTTAATGTGCTCTGTGTCCGCTCTATGATTTCTCATAATGCGCAAGCTAGTTGTATCTACAGTCATTACTAAATCTAATCCATAATGGAATGCTTTCCATCTCCAAGTATGTTCGCCTGGCTTTTCGACACATCTACCACATCGAAAGCATTCCTTTGAAAATTCTTCTTCCGTCATCTGCACTGGACTGTATATCAGAGAGAAGATAGATAGATCTAGTATATCTAAGTATATTTAAGGAAAATTCAATTGTAATATTTGACAAGCCTACCCTCTGTCTAGATTTCCATCAACTCTTAATAAGTGATGCCACTGTTCTCTATAAGCATTGTACAGCCAATCTGGTGGTATTAAATTATCATTATACAAGATCTTATCATCTTGTTCGTGTAAAAGCAAATATTTCATCTTTAGTGCCTTGAAAGGTGCTGCGTACTCTTTGCCTTCCTCGGTCGTTAAAAACGGTTCCGTCCACTTGTGATTTTTAAAGTAGTCGTCGATTTTCAACGTATCATCGTACTCATGTACATGTGCAAATAACCTATATGACAATACAAAAACGTATATATACAAAAGATGCAGTTTTATCGTTTATTCTAGATTTTTCGAAATTGAATAAGATATCTATAGGAACACACTTATAAACTTACCATATGCGTAACATGAGATATATGCAGAATTCTGTTTGCAAGACAACTAAATCAGGACTGGCAACTAATTCTGCCATTAAATCTGGTGCAATTTCTTTTAAAAAAGGCGGATGCTGCCATCCATAATTCAATAAATTTACTTCCAACCATCGTTTTGCAGCTGCTTTCACAGTAGGTACGCCATATGACACGGCCGCATTATAATATGGCACAACAGTCTCACTATTTGTAGTTTCTATCATAATGTCTGCACACTCGTCTATTAGGCCTTGCAATTGAAACAGAACAGATGTTGCCAAAATAGAAATAACTTCTTTTGGCTCCAAAGTGACTTCGTCTTGATAGAGCGAGCCTAACACTGTAGACAATGCTGAAACAATTGTAAATATTTTTTCTAGATGATATTTGTATGTCATTCTTAAACTTTTTATACAACATGTAAGAGTTACTGTCTGGATATTTAATTAGATCAGATGATAAATTCTTACAATTCATTGTAATGTTAGGATCTGTGATTTCTACATTAATGACTTTCTCATTAGTCTCTCTCCAAGAACCAGAAAACATGCTAGCAAAGTATGGACTCTGCAAAGAAAATATACATTTTTTTAGATATCTTGCATTAGAATTGCGCTCTCTATTTGATTATATAAAATATAATCAAAATTATGCAATTGACAAATTCAATAACAAATTCTTTTATCAATTTGAAATTGATATTTTTCTAAAATGTTGCAACAGCAATAAAAGTATTTATTAAAATGCACAAATTTTTTTAAACAAGACTTATACAAGAAAATAACAAAGCTTTATTTTTCACTTCATTTAACTTTACTCACTTTATTTAACTTCAAATAATAGATTTTATTCTAACAATTAAATTTGATACTTGTAGTTTCAAAGATATTTAAAGACATTGAAAACTAAAATACTGTTCTCTATATAAATAATAAAATATTATATTGAATATTTACTAAGCACAAATGTGCATCAGAAAATTATCAAAGAATCTGTTATTAAAATGTTACATGTATGGAAGATATTAAAAGGAACAAAACATATACAAATATGGTGTGTTTTGTGTTGCATTGTGTGTGTGTGTGTGTGTGTGTGTGTGTGTCTCTCTCTTTTAGGGAGTACGCGCGCCTGTGTGAGTCATACCTGACTAATATAAACTTTATGTAATCTCCATGCTCTCCCGAGTATGAAGACAGTTATGTCACTGCCTTTCTCTTCTTGGAACAGAGTTTTGTATATGTACTGTGCCGTCGTGAGCAATTTTCTCCTGCGAACAGGGCATTCGAGATGTAAAATATCGATGTAATATATATGTAATATATAGATGTAATAATATAGATGTAATAATATAGATAATAATAATAATAATAATAATAATATAGATGTAATAATATAGATGTAATATATACACAATTTACAAAATATAATGACAGGCCAGGGACAATATATATATCGCAGTGAAATATCGGAAAAACGACCAAGAGCGAGATCTTACTTTTTCGGCGTATGCAGCGTTCGTTCGATGTAATCGGACTCGGAGTCGCAGTCATATTCCTCGATGTACTTGCGCTTACAGCCCCGATACACATTGTGGACAGCTGTGTTGGACATGGACGCGATTCTGCTCGCGTAGCCGCCCATCCTCTTGCGCTGAAAATTTCTTTCGCGAGGTCGCGAGGTTCCCGTAAAATTACACCTTTTCTTTTCGAACGTCGTCGTCGTCGTCGTCGTCGTCGTCGTCGTCCTCGCTTCCTCTCGAGAACCTCGAAACGAGCCCGTGAAACGCGTAGGTGTACTGGCGGATGGGCGGAAGCCGAGCGAGCCGCGAACGACGCATGTAAACATTTGACATATGTAGCAGGCCAGGGCCGGAATTTGCGGGGGGCGGCCCCCCCCCCCCCCTTCAGAATGAGATTTCGGATCATGTGCGTTTGGTTATCGACGAGATTGACGTGACTGTTCGTCGATAATATTATCGCAATACGGGATATACGCATTCAGCTCCAAGATTTAGCCGCGCTAAATAAAAATTTATGTTTATGTTTCCTGATATGTAATATAAGCAAAATATTATTCTTCGCGGATATGTGAATGAATCAAGTACTCTTTGCTGTGCCATCGGATAATGTGGAAGTAAAAAGTTAAAAATTCGAAGCTTTCGATAGAATTTGTATAATTAGCTATGGGGCCCGGGGATAATTTTGGAAAGCATTATTGACACCATCATTTTGGACCATCCTGTATATACTGATACACCTGAATACCTGAATATAACAATTAATATGTAAGCACTAAGTACTGAACTGAATTAATATGTATAATAAAATTCAATAAACATATGCAATTAATATGTAATATTATATATATGTATGTGTGTGTTTGTAATAAATGTAATATGTATATGTAATAATAGATTAATGCATGTATATAGAATATAGATTGCTTTAAATGTAGTTATGACGCATCCTCATTTGTTGAACGTTTCGTTTTTAATTATTTTACTGGTATAATAAATCAAACGCGTAAGTTTGCTTTTACAGATCTCAGGGATCAATAGTGATACGATAGCGAATAGAGAGAATTATGTTATCGAGGTCTATCGGACGCACCTTGTAATCGCATAACCTCTTATCGGATGAGAGTTAACCTAAATAACGAACTGAATAGGATAGAAGCTAATGGACCACCCTAAGTATGGAATTGATTGAAAAAAGAAAAAAAAACACTTAAAGTAAGTGGTGTGATTTTATGGCATAGACAAGAATGATAATGTAAACAATTCTTGAAATAAACGTCAGATGTGCTAGATAATTTTCTAGAATTGAAAATACTTTCGAAAAAAAAAAATATTGCATTTGCATCTCGCATATAAATCTACAATGGTGTCTGTGTCAAATAACTAACTTACAGGTTGAAGCTACTTAAGAAAAAAAATCGCACTGTGTACCAACGAGCCGATCGGATAATATTGCCGATAATATGCCAATGAATGAATTGAAGATTTAATTTTATACACAACGTTGTATAATGCTGTGAATCACGGAGATGTTCCGGCGAAATAGGTAATTATTTAATATACATATGTATTAATAATTATGTTGTCCTTTGAAAACACATTATTGATATCGATACTAAATTAATCCCTCTGTCAATGCATAATTTTTCACCTTCCCATCGATGTATGGGTATCTGGGTACCAACTGCGTGTTTTCGACACATTGCGACAATTTCTTTATAACAGCTGTTGGACATTAAACATTCTTTCCCGTTATATTTTAAGAGGTTTCCGAATACAAAGACCCTTTGTATTTTGTTTCGATACATTGCTTTGGGTATCCAGGTGCCCGTTCATTGACAGAAGGGATAAAAGTCATTTTTGAGTTTTATGATATACAAAAGATAGAGAATGTTAATCAATAAATTATGATTATTAATCTGGATTGCCAATAAATCAATTTCCGACTCAAATAAAATAAATAAAATAAAAAACTTGTTGGTATAAATTTGCAACAAATTATCGATGATATAATGAAGAAATATATTATTAATTAGTAACAAATCGTTTTCTAATTATCTTGTCTTGAAAATTCACAAGAGTATTGACTGATACGTATCTGATATATTGAGTCAATATAAAATAGAATATAACTATAATAAATGATTAGATATATTGAGCTAATGAAATAGAATATAGCTATAATAAATGATCTGATATATTGAGCCAATAAAGTAGAATATAGCTGTAATAAATGATCGAGTTAGTATAATAATTGGTGTCTTCTATTTCTTGCAAAAACTACAGAATTATTTTTTAGTGTAATATATTATGGAAGGACAAGAGAATTGTATAAATAATTAATAAAATTGTATCAAACAGGTTGAAGCATAGAATAATATCCATCGGTTTCATCATTCTTGCGACAATATTTTACAATGAATTTCTTGTATATGAAGTGCAAAAATTCAAATGGGCTATGCGCGAGTGTTCCGAATGCGTCAAGGTTCTTCTCGTCGCAGACCCGCAAATACTCGGGGAAAAGTATGAGAATTATTTTGGCTCATGGATAGCAAGATGGGACAGCGACAGGTATGATTCTATTTCACCGATATTGATGTCAGTTTTGTTCTAAAGCTTTTATTGTGCTTTCAGGTACTTAGAGAAAACTTTCTCAAGAGCGGTAAAATATTCTCAACCACATGTTATTGCTTTTCTTGGTGATCTTATGGACGAAGGTCATGTAGCTAATGCGGAAGATTTTGAAAGGTATAAAAGGAGATTGGATTCGATATTTTCAATGCCGGACGACATAATGGTACTTACTTTGGTCACATAATATCTCTTCTCCTTACAAAAAGTTTCTGTTTTATTGCTAGTAGTTTATTTTATCTTTTGTTTTTTTTAGAAAATTTATTTACCAGGCGATAATGACATCGGAGGTGAGAATGATCTTGTCTCTCCCAACATCCATAAAAGATTCAATTTTGCGTATACTCAGCCAGATACATTAGTTTACAAAACTGTTACCTTTTTCAAGGTAAATCTGAAACTTTTATATATAACAAGATCTTTGCATTTTTAAAGAATAAATATGTGTATATGTATTTTATAGATAAATAGATTGACGCGTACAATGCCAGAAGCACCAAAAGATGCATTTCTTAACGATTACGCAGAAAGGAATACGACCAATGTTATTCTTAGTCATATGCCTCTGTTGTTTATGCCTGGCAGCTTTGTGCAAAATGTACATATAATATACATTAGAATGAAAAAAGTTTTACGCACTTTTTAATTATTTACACTGCATCGTCATTTGTTACAGGTAATCAAAGAATTATCACCGCAAGTGATTTTTACTGCGCACGAGCATAAAGCGATGCATGTAAGTCTAGACACGGCGACAGATCAGTTGAGTGAGATTTGGATTCTTCCACCATACGAAACGCCTCTGTATCAATTGAGAATGGATGTAGGAGATATTCACGAAGTACAAATACCGACCTGTTCTTACAGAATGGGTACACCACATATGGGTTATGGACTCGCTTACATAGGTATGGAGTTAAATTTTCTAGGATATCGAGACAGGTAATTACATATGTGTGTATGTATTGCAGATACTCAAGAGAAAACCGTCGAGTTCACGATTTTATGGCTACCAGGCAGATTCCCGCAGCTACGTGCTTACATATTTATTGTTATATTGGTCATTGTACTTGCCACTTGTTCGTTTGTCTCAGGCTGCTGCGTGAAAAGCTATGCAACTTACAATCGTATACCTTCCGTATAGAGTAGCGTACAATCAAAAGTACTTATCACGCTTAAATGGTGAATGATTAACTTGGCGTAAATTATGTAGATACAAAGATCCGTCCAGAAAATATGATTTCTTTCTACCGTCTGTGTTGAATTCCGAGCTGAAAACGAGGCTATATATAATGATTTTTTATTAGTTACTACTTTAAAATAAGTAAAAGATCGCGAGTATAGCGGTTTCAATAAAACTTATTTTTATTAGATCTATATTTTCTACATAATCTGTTAAGTTTCTGAAGCAGGATTTTAGAAGCATTTTTAGAAAATTTTCTTTCTTAAAATTTTCTAAAATTACTTATGTCGAGAATATATATATCTATCTTAATCATTGTATTCGCCATGCAATTGAACAATATGGTGTAATGCCAAACTTGTAATACTCTATTCAGCAACAGTGCCAGCTTTAGGAATATATCAGCGTACTCCTTGAGTGATATATGAATTATTAATTCAAGTGACTCTAGCAAATTTCTTGGATTATAAGAAATTGGATAAATTGGAAATACTGAATTATTTCTTACAACAATGTTTAATACAATTTCAGTGTACGTTATGTTTGTCCTGATTTGGACATCCTGAATTGACTATTCCTTTTGCTAAACTCAGAAGCTAGGATAACGGCAAAAAGTACTCTATATGTCTATAGTGATATTTTTCTTAGAATACTTCTCTATGTTTTATTATGAACTTTCTATGTGTAAACACGATGCCAAACTTTAACAAGACTTTTGCCACTGTCGATTCAATAATTGAGTCGTATAAAGAAATGTTTATTCAAAATTTCGTCATGCAATGCCAAGAAAATAAAAGAAATCCGTCGATTGTACTTTCTTTTAGTTGAAAGGATAAGAGATTTTATCGTACCTTATACATGTACATGTAAGATATAGAAATATAAGAAAGAATTGTTGAGCAAGAGTTTGTTTTAGAGGTAGATCAATTTATATTTCTCTGCGAATCTACAATATATACATCTTTGCCTGAAATAAATGTTAAATGTTGAAACGAATCTGTCGTTATAAATTGTCTTACGTATAAAAATAATTTTATGTTAAAATATATGGTTTATTATATATGTATTATTTTATGATATTATGTATAATTTATACCATTATTGTAACAAATTTTAATGACGAATCCAACAGATTTATCTATATACACATCATAAATATACAATATATATACAAATATGCAATTTATATTTATTTTAATCGAGAAAAAAAGTCTTATATATTCGTATTATATACATTTTATACTTCTGCGCGCATGTAAAGATATGTAAAGTGATTGGTGCAACTAATTTGGCAATACATACTCACGCTATCTGTCATTGGTTCATTCTGATGTAGCCGTTGCTTTGCGAGAGATCTTACACGAGGATTGCGACCGCAGCAGAGATCTTATAAAGAGTTGAATATTTGTGTTTTCAAAATAAACCTTGAAATCTACACGGGACGCAGTAACGATATTTTACAAAATTAAAAAGTAACAAACTGAATCGATTATTTTGTCGAAATTTGCTTCGCATTTTCCCCTACGTAATGGGTAAAAGAAAAGCCACGAACAACGCAAATAATCCAAATCAAGATTTGTGTGATTTTTTGTTGGGTAAGTATATTCTTCTCTAAAACTGCGTATTGTAAAATTAAAAAAAGAAACGCAATTTTAATTATTTATTTTTTATATTACAAGAATATATGAATAGATACAAACAATATCTATTTGCAGAACTAGCAGATTTTGAGCGTAATGTCAGTAAAAATGTTTTCAAGTACAATGCATATCGCAAAGCAGCTGGAACATTAAGTGCTTTACCGGAGAGAGTTAAGAGCGGGGAAGAAGCAAAGAAATTACCTGGTATAGGAATAAAAATCGCAAAAAAGATAGATGAATTTCTTCAAACTGGGAAACTGCAAAAACTAGAAGATGTACTTGAATTATTTTCATTTTTGTTGTCTTATCGATACGGACAAAAATATAAATTTGCATAAATCTTTACATTATATTCTTTTTTCAGATTAAAAAAGATGAAAATAATGTCGCTATTAGTTTATTGGCTCAGGTATCTGGCATAGGTCCTGCCAAGGCCAAAGAATTAGTAGATGCTGGCATCAAAACATTGGAAGACCTTAAGAAACATCAGAACAGGCTCACACATCATCAAAAGCTGGGATTGAAGTATGAAGTTTAATTAAAGTATGAATCAATTCACAGATCAGAAACATTTTGACTAACATGACAAATCTTTTTAGATATTTCGATGACTTTGAGAAGAAAATACCTAGAGCAGAAATTGTACAGATAGAGAAGATACTAAAAGAGGCTATCAAAGAAATAAATCGTGATTATCTTGTAACTATTTGTGGAAGTTACAGACGAGGCAAAGAAGAAAGCGGAGATATTGATGTTCTCGTCACACATCCTGATTATACATCAAAAGCAAAAGATGCGAAAAAGAAAACTATATCATTGAAAACAATTGTTGAATATCTTGAAAAGAAAAAATTGATTACTGATACAATATCTCTTGGATCCACTAAATTCATGGTAGTTGAAAATAAAATAAGTTGAAAAACTTCTAGATACTCAATTATAATATTGCTTTTGTAGGGAGTATGTCGATTACCAGAGGATAAACCTTTCAGGAGATTGGACATACGACTGACATTTCATGATCAATATTATTGTGCCATACTGTATTTCACAGGAAGTGATTTATTCAACAAAAATATGAGAGCACATGCATTAGAAAAGAAATACACTTTGAATGAATACGCACTCAAACCTCTTACAACTGAAGGTAAAATTGGAAAGAGAAATAATATGTAAAAGTATAATAATCCAAAATGTTTTCATAGATGTAAGAAAGATCATATTTTCAGGATGTCCAGGAGAACCTGAAAAAATTACATGCGAAGAAGATGTCTTTAAGATCATAGGTTTGCCCTATAAAGATCCAAAAGACAGAAATGTATAAATAATAAGTTATTTCTATATCAGTAATAATGTATTATTGCATAAATTACTTATTGTATTATACGTCTCATATATCATTTATATTGTATAATTTAAGATTTATTGTAAAAAGGATGTAATAATTTAATTCTGTGTGAAAATTAATGTTGGAAATATAAAATATAGTTTGGCAAAGCTTATAAAACACTTTTATTCAGAAAATTAACACACAATAATACTTTGAATAAAAATTATTATATTTTACATCTGTTAACGGGTAATGATTAATGCTGTCTATGCAATAGAGCTATCTTCTCTTTCCGTTTTGTCATTTCTTTTATCACATAATTTCGAATTGCTTCATCATTCGTACAATTCTATAAGCATGTATATCCACGCTAGGTGTAATCTTCAATAATTTACTTAATCCTTCGCATGTTGCTTTATGGGTCAATTTTTAATAATATTATTTTTGATAGATAACTTTAAATAGATATAATAATGTCCTTCCAGTAAAGCCAATATGCGATAATACCCCACAAAGTTGTAGTCCATAAATTCATAGCAAGGAATGACCAATGTGTAGGATGTGACAATTTCCAAGCCCATGGGAATAACCCCATGGTAATAGTATGACCGATATAGAGAGTAATCGGATTTAAACCTAAAAAAAAAAATGCAAAACAAAACGTGGTTTTAATTTTAATTGCACTTTTAATGAATAAAAAAAATGTGATTATATTACTTAGGCATTAGAAGAAAAAGAGAGACAATTATATTGAATAATATTACAAACCTGCATAAATAAACGGTGCTCCATTCCAATATTGTTTATAATCGATAAAGAAATGTAAGATTGCGTATAGTAAAAATGCGAAACAGGATACAGTCAAAACAAACGAAAGTGACATCATTTTCTTGCTGACTGGAATCACTCCAGATTCTTTATCAAAATTACATAATAATCCAGCAATAATACCCTATGTATAAATATAAATATCGATTATTATTGTGCGATTATATATCTTATTTTTTGTATCGTCTTGTTAAATAAAAAATTAAAGTTTACCGTAACACCTGACCATAACAGCCAGCGTACTACTCTAGCATTGCATTGGTAGTAGAGTATCAAGATCTTCCCAGCGTGGACCCCCAAGTATACAACAAGTATTATAGACATAGTGTTCATTATACCTGTATTGTACAATATATTAGTTATAATATATTAATTATAAACTTAGCGTTCACATTAATGTATATGAAAAACTTTTAAATTTATCGTTTTTTTTTTTTTTAAGAATATACCTTCAGGGTCGTGAGGTAAGATGGTACCATACACCGGATTTTGTGTTTTGGAATACATATGACTGCCAAAGACAAGTCGATCTATATAACCAGCTGCGCCTCCAGTACAGTTTGGGAATTCTCCGAAATGATAGTAACCACCAGGTCCCAAATATCCTGTTGGACAGTTCGGAACAGGCAGGAGAAACGTGATTAGGGTGTGCGTCGCTACGATTGTCAAAATGATCAGCCATTGCGCCCAATTGTTCAGGATATCTCGTAGAATTGTGAATCGACCAAACTGTAACAAATCATCCTAAAAGACTATTAATTATCGCAGATTAGTCCCTTAGCAGATGTGCGTAATGTTTTTGATAGAAAAAACGCGAACCTGGGAATGCATCCTCATAAATATAGTCTCGATTGTAGCGCATACGAAGTACGATACAGCCAACAATTGAAGGACACCCGGAAAACGAAGATCCTTTAGCGAATCTGTATGAATCGAGTTTAACATCAGTCCGAGGAGTACGAGGATAAACGCGCGCTGCAGGCAACGCAAAATAATTTTTTTGCGCGAGTTCGATACACGAAGCTCGGATCGTTTCGATATAGTAATTGAAAATCCCATAATCCACGCGAACCTGAATCACAATATATACAAGAGAATTACGACAGTGAAACAGAATGTGTACACAGCGCAATAGAGTACAGATAATTACCAAGGTAGTACTAAGTCTGCCACTGTCAAACCGTTCCATGCGCTGTGATTGAAAAACACATACTTGCCACCACCGTTATTAACAAATATCATTAGTAATATAGCAATCCTGAAATAATTTTTAAAAGTATTTAGCACATTAAGTAGATCTGCATTATGCATCATTTTATATGTGAAAAGAAAAGATACCCTCTGAATGTATCAATTGAACGAATTCTAGTACTAGATCTGTTTGTCCTGATGATTGGATTTGATGTCTCTGCCTCTTGAAGTCTATCCAAATCCTGGAAATATAAAATATTCAGCATGAGAGAGATGCACATGAGTACATAATAATATACATTTATATAAGTTTTTTACATCGTGTACATTATCTGGAGATAATTTTCCTTTTATCACACGTATAATAACTTTGAAGGTTGCATATAAAACCATTAACAGAACATATACCATGAAAGCTGTGAATATTGCTGCAAAGAAAAACATATATTGAATAAACTCAACTCTAGAAATTAATATTACAAAAAATTGTTGGAAAATCTTTCGACTTACGAAGGTAACTATTTACTGGTTCATGGATCGTATAAATCTCTGAGCATGGTTGCTCTTCGGAAATATTCCATCCATAAGTTCCATGTTCTTTAAAGTTGTATGTGATGCTGTAAACGCAAATTATATTACATTGTAATTACATTGTAATATATATCGTAACATACTTTTATATATTTTAGTAAGAAATATAATAAAATGATAATAATATAATTGTAGCAAGTTCATATATGTGCTTTAATTACTTACTGACATGCTTCATGTGTATTATCTTTGTAAAATATATGCAGAGGATATTTTGTAGGTATGACTAATGGGATACTTTGATTTCCTGGTAAATAAGCCTGTGGTACATCCTTGCACTACAATTACAAAGAATAAAATTACCGATGCAATGTCAGTTTTGATAAAAAATTTTGTCCGTCAAATATATATATATATATATATGTATGTATATGTATATACCAAGTAGCATTCCGACAGATGGGAATACAATGTGACAGAGCTATTATATCCATTAACAATTCTGAAACATGCTTCGTCTATTCCAAGCGATATGTTAGCATCGAGACAAGGATTGGTTACAATATGTTGATTTACAATAGACATGTTGCCATAGGTTTTATCAAAGTCTTATCAATAGCTTGAAAAATTCTTCTCGTTCCACTGAAAAACAAATATATTGGGTTCTTATTAGCCTTTACAGTATTTTTATTTTTTAAATAAATACATGTATATAAAATAACTTGAAAAAGAAGAAAGAGAAAAAAAAGCAAACATTAAAAGTGCAATATTGACATGGTAATTATGGCAAATACAAATTCTTCGTGAAAAAATTACTTAGCAGGAATTTATACTGTCATAACCGTCAATGTTAAAAGAAGAAATGAGATATTATTAAAAAAAAAAAACGAGACAATAGAAATTTATATAATTTATAAGCAATTAACCTACAGACTGCCTTTCACCAATTACTTACCTACAGTCGTACATGCGTAGCAAAATTATACGATGACAATGACAATCCGACAAACGCGTTCGAATACACTGGATGATGTAGAAAAGCACGAATTTCGAAATATATTTCGAGACGAGCGTTTACTTCGCACGTTCACGCAGTCGAGATTGCACAGCCAACTCACTGACTCACTCGCGATCCTCGCAATTGCGCATTTTCTTCGTATGGTTTTCCTGTAAATTTACGAACCACGGCGAGCAGGCGAGCTGCATAAACTGTAGCGAATAATGTGCACTCTTGCAGCGGCAGGCGCATCCGCGATTAATCGCGAATTTCCTCTCGAACAGCCAATCATTTTAAACTTTTAGATGCGCCTGTGACTTGGCAGAAAATAGACGCGTGGTGAAATGATCCGGCAAAACAAACACTTTGCTGCAAAATAAGATGTCGAGAATAGTAGGACTTGATTGTATTCTTCTTAACAAATCGCGGATTAAAATTAGCGCGATAGCAATGCTGATTTTTATATCGAAGTATGCATTATTTTTTTCTTTTTCAATAAGTCTATATTTAAATCGTCATTTCGTTCATAATATATACATCTTCAGTTATATTATTATGTTTAATAAGCACTTTAAATAATTTGTAAATTACGAAAGAGAAAATTATATCAACATCTATAATTTTACGTGCTGCGTAAAACTCGACGCAAATCAGAGAGAATACAAACAGATACATATTATTTCAGGTGATATACATATAAAACTATAAATAGAATTCCGTCCTAAATTCCGTGGAGAATAATAGATAATAATCTTACTGTGTTTACAACGGCGACCTTCCCAAGGTTTTCGATTATTGCGTATCAAAGCCACGAACATCCTGCGATGTGACAAGGTCTATTGCGGTTTGACGAACAATAACGTTTGACGAAGAACGCATTTCTTCATCGGCCATTTCGCTGTGCGATACGGGAACGCGATAAAAATCAAACGTGATAAAAACTGATAAGCCGATCCCCTGGTAGGGGAGTTCGATAATCGCATAGATGATATCCGGTGGTGGATTGAATCATCCGAGATTGGCTCTTTTACAGTTGTTTCACAGACACATCGCATTCTTGACATAGTCTTCCCTCTTCGTAGAATCTTCGGCGTAAAAGACAATCAGTTTCAGTGATCTCGGTGTATGATATTTCTTCTTCACTATGGAATCCTTAGCGATCGATAGCAAAGACGAAGCCGAGATATCACAGGTAAGAAAATTGCAATATGAATAAAAAAAGAGCAGGGGCCGTAAAAATGATAATTTTGATAAATTTAATTTCTTTATCGAAAATATTAAGAGATCAAAGATTGAAACTTATAATGTTAACTTATGATACTTATAAATTATTATCGGTCAATTCAATAGCGAGTACTATAGGTATGAGAGAGAAAAAAAATGTACGCTACATCAATCATCGCGATTCCTTTTTATTACACATGTATATAGTTTTAATTAAGAATTTGCAACTAATATAAATTATAGTGAAAATTCAGTGTAATATAAATTCTGTGCAACAAAAACAGAAATTTATATATACGTAACAAAGGTTTATACATTTATATTTTCTTTGTTTTTCCTCGACATTTTTCATTCCTTTTTTCTAATAATAAAACACTAATTGCTAAACTTTATTTTTAAACTTTCTTTCGATCTTTGTGTTAAGAAGAAATCGATCAAAAAATCTATCATTAAGAAAATAATGCGCTAAACGAAACATTCTGTATAATTTTAAATAAGCATCATTAAAATCGTTAAAGAAATTGAAAGTGATAATCCGAGTCATCGACAAAAGTGGTTCATTTTATTATCAACGATTTTTTTCTCTAATCTGAAGAGGGATGACTAATTCAGTAGCTTAAATAGGCTGCAACACTTTTCGCAATATGAAGGCTTTGTTGCATATCGACAGTCTTGATTAACTCATTTTCATTATCGCGATTGCTACTTTTTTTTTTAGATTGCTCCATTAAAGATAGATAAGGAAGATTGATTTAATCAGTATTAGTACTAATAACTATCAGTATAAAACTTGCTCCTAATATAGAATATAGATATGCATATATAGAATATAGATATATACATATATTAGAATATATATATTATATATATTAGTCTGATTAGACCTAATATCGTACTCCCACTGATATTGATATTAAAAATATGTAACTTCAGATTAAAATGTAATCTGTTATTATGATTTTAAGTTTTGTTATTATTTTCTAATTCATTTGTTTTTTGTATTCGAATTGTAATTTACCAAATTTGTGTGCTATTTTTATGAAACTGACATTTTTCTAAAAGGTTCTTTACTTGGATTTTTTCTATATGTATTGATAATTAAATAAACAATTTTAATGAATTAAAATTAATGTTTTTTTTCCAATAATCTAGCATTTAAAAAGTTAAGAATGAGGTGTACGATATTAGGAACATAGTGTGCCCAATATCAGAAATTACCATTTTTACACTTCCACTTAAAAAAACAAAATAGATTATATTATCGAAAAAATTTTGTTTATTTATTACAGCTAGAAGTTTGTGTAAACCACGTGATTTAGTCAATTTTATAAACAGATTTTTATATGCTTTAATAAATTTTGTAAATACTGCATCGGTCACTTTATACGCGCGCAAATCATTCTATAATTATATAATTATGTATAATTATACATATATTTATATATAAACTCACATGTACGCACGCTCGCACAAACAAAGAATAATTTGTATGAAATCGTGACCAATGTTTGTATTTGTATCTATATATATATATCTATATATCTCTATATATCTATATATCTATATATATATATCTATATATATATATATATATATTCGATAAAACCAAATATGTATTCTCTCCTTAAATAAGCAAACAAGCTTAAATTTGTTCAGTTAGTATAGTGCACGTCTTGACAACGGCCGAATCTTCTGGAAAGAAGTCAGTATTTTTGAGCATAAACACATAAATACACTCATACATTTTATATAGATTGGGCATTACATAAAATACATTCATTTCAGTTGATGTGCGATTTGAAAATTGTTATATAATAATTAAGGTGAGATACGATCACACAGAGTTTAAGTGACGAGTTGTCCGCTCGATTGTTGTGGTGTTAAATTGGACATTGGCCCATTGTCAGAGGACTCCCGAAATCATGTCGAATTCAAAACATAAGCAACGCATTAATCTGAAATTTCTCGTCAAATTGAAAAAAAATTCGTTCGAATCTCTTCATCTATTGAGAAAGGTATACGGAAAGGAGTGCATGACACGTGCTCAAGTTTTAAAATTGCATAAGCAGTTCACTGACGGTGTAGATGACGATGAATGTCATGAGCGTTCGAGCACGTGGAAAACGGTGGAAAATGTCGAAAGGCTCAAAGAAATTGTCCGAAAAGACAGTTGTATCACCGTGAGTATCGGGATGATAGTAGACAACTGAATTCCTCTAACAACGAATGAGACTTTTCTGCATCAAAAAATATATCATAACATCTTTTCAATTAAGCGATCTTTATTCGACATATCATATAATACTCGAATAGCTTCGATAGATTTATCGTCCTTTGTTTTTTTTTTCTTGAAATAAAAAAGGGTTACTGGAAAGAAATGCATTTTAGAAATTAATAAAACGAGTAAAATAATATTGCGGATTTTGAAATTGCTGTTGCAATTCAAACAATGCAGGCAAAAATACAAAGATATATAGATACGAGAGAGAAATATAATATAAAAACGAAAATTGAAATAAAAGTTAATATGTTTGAAAAATAAAGCATTATAAATGCATCAATATTTCGTCATTTAATATAGTCACAATCACAATTTTGCAATAATCAATAAATTTTAATTAAAACGCAATTATTTGTCGTTAACGACGAAGGTTCGATAATTTGTGACGTTCTTTATGACGACCTTTAAACATTTCGGATTGTGCGCGTATTATCGCGTTAGTCAACCCATGTCACTGTCCTGCTATGATTACTTATTCGTATTGAAGGAATTAAATTTGTTGATGCCGGATAATAAAGAGATTTTATTCAATTTCTTATACAAACTTCTAAATAAGCATATCTTTATTCTTATATATTGGAGCTTTTTAAATTTTATATTTAGGCTAGACTATTTGGATAGAATTCTTTTAATAAAATTATGTTCTTCACACAAGGAATAGTATTGTATATACTTTATGTGAAAAATTTAATTTTATTAACCGCTTCTGTATTAGCAAGTGATTATTCTGATAGTCAATTTTTCTTCTTTGCTATATTCAGCACATTTAAAAAGATATCCGTTGCCCTTAATAATGTTATCTTTGAACATGTATTTCTTATACGTATATATTTCTTTATCTATTTCTTTGTTATTCTTTCTTTTCATTACTCACGTTTTTAGCTTTTACTTTTTAAGTAGTTTTTTAATATTTATTTAGCATGACTAATATAAAGGAATATATACTATATAAAGGAATATATACTATATACTACTATAAAGGAATATCTTTTTGTTATGATAAGTAAATAAATAAATAAATAATTCCAATTTTCAGATGGATGACAATGAGATATTTATCGAAAATGTTGCATCATCTAATGTATCTCCTAGGCACATGATTAGATCCAATTCGGTGATAGATTCAATCGGCATTAGAGATCTGTCCACAATTCGTGCAGACACTGTGGCTCCATGTCGATTCCGAAGCAAATCTTTATCTACTTCGGATTATTACGTACGTAGACTTATATGATTAAAACTTTTTCGCCAAGCAAATTCCGAGTGGCTGGCAATTGTATATATAACATTTGTTACAATTATACATTATTTTCGATCGTCGAAAGCTGAAATCAGAATATAGAAACCGCAGAAAAACAAAATCTTATCAATAATATGTAAAGTAGAGAATTCGTGTAATTTATTTGTATGACTGAAATACATCTTTATTCAAATAATAATTTATTTTATTGCATTTAAATAATTTTTTATCCAGATAATTATTTAAATAATATTCTCGTTATTTTTTATTTATATAAATTTATAAATTATTTATAAATAATAATTATTTTTTACAAATAATAGTAATAAACGCAAGCAAGCGCTGTTCTGTTGGTCGAAAGTTGGTCGAAAATGTTTTCATTTCTCAAAGGATATCCAAACAAAATAATTAACAAAGCCAAATCAAATTATTAATGATTTTTTGAATCAAAGCTTTTATATATTTAATGAAAACTCTAGTAGTTTAAAATTATGATTTAATTAAATCTTTAAATTTGTTAGATATAAACATGAGAACAAGATAGATTTAAAAATAACAAAAAATTTAACAAAACATAATTAATGATATAATAAAATGTATAACAGATTATTCAGAATTTCATACTTCTTTTCTTTTTTTATAATAATGCAAATAATGAATTAAATAAAAATTGATCCAAATAATAAAGTAGAATATAAAATAGATAAGATAATTTCTAAAGTAGAAGATAAAATAGATAAGAAATGTATTATATTATACAAATATATTACGACTCTTGTGATCGGACGGAATTATATCAATCCCCGAGATTGATATCGTTAGGTTTAACTTAAACTGCCGGCTTTAATTTTATGCACACAATTCTCAATGAATTTGAAGCTGTTCCTTTTTTTAATGAAGAACATTTCAAAATTATTTTGTATGCATCTTTCAATTTCAGGTGCATTAATTATTTAATTTGATTTGAATTGCAGAATGTATTTTTTTTTTCTGTTCCGAACCGTTTATTTTCTTAGACATCGCCAGAGGAAGATCAAGAACAAGATTTGGACAAATCGGACATTGCGGAAACATTCAAGTCCGACTGCATGAAGAAATCAGATTCAATTGACGCCAATATTTTACATCAAAACGTCATGATCGATGATGACAATTTGATTGACAAGTAAGAAGAGATTATTTATTATTAATTTACGTTTATAAAGACAGTTGTCAACTCTAAAATCAAATGATCCAATTCAATATTTTATCAACTTTGTAATCATATTTGATATCATTGATATCACCGACAAAAGCCGCAAATATTACCACTGAAATAATTCCTCTTTAGCACTTAAAATTTATTAACATTAATATTAATTTTAAGAACCAAAAAAAATTGTATGTCAAAATTTACACACAAGTTAACGTACTTTCTCATTTGATTAACTTTTATTTTTATTTTATTTTGTTTTTTTTTATTCTCAGAAAACCTTCGACATCTGCTGCAGTCATGCCAGTACCAATAGATGCTGACCGCTATAACATGAATCATAAACATCGCGGCAAGTGCATAATCTTCAATCATGAGGAATTTGACGAAAATGTTGACAAACGTGAAGGTTCGACAACAGACGTGAAGAGATTGCAAAAGAGTTTTGGTAGACTCGGATTCGACATTGAAATTCATAACGATTTAAGCCACCTGGAAATTATAGACAAGATAAAGAAAGGTAAGCAATCGTTACTTACCCTTGTTGAGACTTACCCTTTGTTCTTGATTTTTGATTGCATTTTTACTACGACACGTATAAATATTAATTATATGTTTACTTAAGTGAAGACTTTGATTTTACGTATGTTTACTCAAACACTTAAGTAAATACTTTGATTTTACGTATGTTACAGTGAGCCAATATGATCACACAGATAACGATTGTCTCTGCATCATCGTGTTAACTCACGGACTTCAAAACGACTTGATATGGGCGAAAGACGTCGCTTACAAATCCGAAAAAATCTGGAAGCCATTTACCGCCGATAAGTGTACAACACTCGCGGGAAAGCCAAAATTGTTCTTCTTCCAAGTAAAGCAGCTGACACTTTTTTTCAAGTCTTGCTTTTAAATTATTTTAATTATTATCTTTTATTTTTAAATTATCGATATATTCCAAATTTGTATCTCGGCTTAACTTTATTCTATTCAGCTTGCTCACTTTGTCTGACTTTCTTCAGGCTTGCAGAGGTGATCAAGTCGACAGCGGTGTAGTACTGTCTCCTCGCACTTTGCAACCATTGGAAGCAACAGATACCGTAACATCTTACAAAATTCCTACTCATGCAGATTTTCTAATAGCTCACAGTTCGGTTCAAGGTAAGTATTATATATTTATTCTAATATTTTCTCTTCTCGAGGTACAGAAATTGCTACATCAACAACCTATCATTCTGATGCGAGATATACGAGTACATACTTTAATTAATTTGTACATATAACAAACTTTTTCTTAGCCAAAACATTGGCTTTTAGAGCTAATTCGAACTTATCTTAGAGACTCTAAATGCAACATTTTTTAGAAGCTTCCAGTACATAAATACAAAAAGTTTTTATTTAATTACTATATAATTAAATAATTATTCTAAATCTTAATTACATATTAATAAGTTAATTGTAATAAATTTATTTTATTATTATAAATTAGTATATAATTTATGTATATTATAATTTATCTTATTATTAAAAATTATATTATAAGTCTTTATTTCTTTCATTGTTTGATGTGTGTATGTATATTTAATATATATATTTTTTAAATTATTAAAATTACAGAGTTTATTACAATTCTCTGTAATAATGCGACTTGTTGGAAAAAGGAGAGGAAAAAGGCTTTTGTGCAATAGAACATTGTCATAATTAAGAAAAATTTTAGTAACAAAATTAGTAAAACGAAACTGATCTCTAAGATATCCAAAGAGAATAAACATATTCAAGTAATTTTCTTACTTCAAGATTTTTACACTTGGAGGAATCCTGTGGAAGGCACATGGTATATACAATGCTTATGCAAAGTCCTGGATGAATACGGTACAGAGATGGATTTGATGAACATGTTGACATTAACAGCACGGAAAGTCGCCACGGATTTTGCCTCCATTAATCCCATGGATAAGACTATGCACGATAAGAAGCAAGTGCCGTCAGTGACGACGATGTTAATCAGATATGTTTACTTTCCACCAAAATTGAACGAAAAAATTACTACAGCGTAAATTATCAAATCGCGAGAAATGTTCTAAAAAGATAGTAAGCTGGGAGAGAAATATGGCATTTTATAATATAAATATAATATAAAGTAATTATATTACGTGTAGCTCTATTAAAGTAATATATATTATAAAATATCATATTTCTCTCCTAGCTTACTATTTTTTTATTGATAAAATAAAGTTTTATATATATCATACATTAGAAAATTTTCAAACATTTTTTTTCGTTTCTTTAAAGATATTAATACGTTCAATTATTTCAAATTAAAGAATTATTGCGATAATATTACAAATTGGAATTGTATTAGAGTGTAGTGGAATTGTATTAGAGTTGCAAACTCTATAAGAGAACCGCTGTGCTTCCATTATATAAAATAAATCTATTTATGTAATAGATTATTTCATAATATTTTGTTTTTATTTTGTATATAAAAATATTTTAAATATATACATATTAAAGAGAGAGATATAAATTCTTAATTACATTCAATATTATAATAGCTAATAGAATAAGTTTTATGTTATAGATTATTTCATAGTATTTTGTTTTTGTTTTATAATTTTATGTCATTACGAAAAAGATGAGAGAAAAAGAAAGAGTACTATTTTTATTTCATATATGAAAAAATAATTTTAAATATATGTATATGTTATACATCATATATATACACATATCATATACTTGTTAGTCAAGTACATTTCATATTATAATACTCGTATAACTGATAGTATAATTTTTTTACATTATAATAATTATTTTTAAGTTCTATTTTACATAAATTAAAGCGGATAGTTTATTTGTAACGAAACACAATATTTCTTTATTTAAAGATCTTTTGCACTTCCGATAAGGCAATAGCTAAATGTACAAGCGAATTATCATTGCGAGTGATCGATATATATAATATGTAAACTATGTAATTATTATCAAACATAATTGCGATTACATGTATCTTCAATCTCATTTATATATTCTTTGGTTATCATTTAAAATAATATTTTTTTTTAACGTGGAAATACAATTAATGTTCGACATTACATATGCCCGACAAATACAAATTGAAATAATAAAAATCACGAGTGAAAGAGGAAACGCGAATAACGGGCTCTGTAAAAATAATTTTAAAGTCTAAAAAATAGTTGTGTTATCGAATGTAATCTACATATATTAATGGGTAGATATTTCATATGCTCTCTAGAGGGCGTAGAATATTTTTTAAAATATATAATAGGAAGCTTTGGAAAAGAGAAGAATGAGAAAGAAAAAAAAAAGAAAAAGAGACGGTGACGGGAAGAGTCGAGAGAATGTCACAGCGGATTAGTACGAACTGTGAGAAAGGAGGAAGAGCGATGCATTGGACAAGGTGAGAATAGAGAGGGATTTTCCAAGACGATAAATGAAGAATTCTTTCACACGAAAATTTTAAATCTCGAATATAATTTACAATCGTTTCCACCTACTTGTGCATTTTTTGCACAAAGAGAGATTTAAAATTTTCGTGTGAAAGAATTCTTCATTTATCGTCTTGGAAAATCCCTCTCTATTCTCACCTTGTCCAATGCATCGCTCTTCCTCCTTTCTCACAGTTCGTACTAATCCGCTGTGACATTCTCTCGACTCTTCCCGTCATCGTCTCTTTTTCTTCTTTTTTTTTCTTTCTCATTCTTCTCTTTCTCCTTTGTTTAATCTGACACTTTTCACGATAGCTCATTGGGCCATTCAACCAAATTCGACGATTCCCCCAACATTTAATTGAGCGTCGACCGCCTACAGGCCGAAAACGATGCAGCTTGTTGAGTGTACGAAAACGACTCCGTCCCCCATCCACGATTGCCTGCCTCCGTTAACGCGCTCATTATTGACACGAGATAGAAATCGCTATCGTTGCATATAGCATAATCACCTTGATTCTCGACTTCTATAAAAAAATGGCCAAATTAAAAAAAATCGATTGCCAATGTCGTCTCGTTAAATTTATAAACTCTCAATCCTCGAAAAATGACAAACGTAAATTTCAGCAAATATTATTAAAAAAAAAAAAGAATAAATTAATAATTTTAAGACTCTGATAATGATAAAAAATTACATGGACAAGAAGGCAATAGGAGCCAGTGCAGTAAGTATCGCGCATATAAGTTTATTAAAATTAATAATGTAAAGAACATTAAACATTAACAAAAATTTAAAAAATTAACAAAGTGTACGTTTCGATCCCTTTTTTTGAGCCATCCTCAGCGCAATTGGAGAAAAGATTTAAACAAAATTTAAACTAGTATTGAATTAGCAAAGCAGTCAACAGATAAAATAATAAGCAATAAAAGTCAGTTGGTATGGTTCGAAAACCATACAATATGTTGATTTACAATAGACATGTTGCCATAGGCTTTGTCAAAAGTCTTATCAATAGCTTGAAAGATTCTTCTAGTTCCACTGAAAAATAAATATATTGATTCTTATTACCCTTGTTTTTATTTTTGAAATAAATATATGTATATAAAATAACTTGAAAAAGAAAAAAGAGAAAAAAAGCAAACATTGAAGTGCACTATTGACATGGTAATTATGACAAATACAAATTCTTCGTAAAAAAATTACTTAGCAAGAGTTTATACATCAACTGTCATAACTAGGGTTCTAACAGGCGGAAAAAAAAACATAGAAAATTAGGAAAAAACTGGTTTTTCGGGTTTTTTTCCTGCCAATTTTTCCGGAAAAATATGGAAAAATATTTTTTCTGTAGATTTTTAGTTTAATGTATTATGTCTTAGCAAGATTTCATCTTTGCAGTTGAGACCAGCAGACTAAACTATTGTAGAGGCTATCATTATCCTGAGAATTATTAGTTAAAGATGAAAATAGATGGTTACAACATGTGTAATAAAACAGAACAAACTTAGAAGTTGACTTCAACCATTTATTTTTATAGTAAAAATAGTAAAATATTACTTGATAAAATAACCAAAAAGAAGAAACAATACTTGTCACAAACTTTGAAAGTACGTATGCATTACATACAATTGTTTTAAATGGTTAAAAAAATAAAAAAATACTCTTGTGTCTACACATCAAACATCAATAACATCATATGGTGCATAACTTTGGCAATACTAAGTAAATACTGGCCACCGATTCAAACGCAATACGGTCAGAAATGATATTTTTCCATTTTTTTTCAGAAAAAAACGGTTTTTTCCATGGTTTTTTCACAAAATATATTTTTCCTGCTTTTTTAGAACCCTAGTCATAACCGTCAATGTTAAAAGAAGAAACGAGATATTATTTTTAAAAAAATCAAGACAATGGAAATTTATATAATTTATACGCAATTTACCTTACAGACTGCGTTTCACCAATTACCTACAGCCGTATATGCATATACAAATTATACGATGACAATAACAATCCGACAAACACGAATAGAATACACTGGATGATGTAGAAAAGCACGAATGTCGAAATATATTTCGAGACGAGCGTTTACTTCGTCACGCAGTCGAGATTGCACAGACTCACTCGCAATCCTCGCAATTGCGCATCTTCTTCGTATGGTTTTCCTGTAAATTTACGAAGTACGGCGAGCACAAACTGTAGCGAATAATGTGCAGCGGCAGGCGCATCCGCGATTAATCGCGAATTTCTCTTCGAACAGCCAATCATTTTGTACTATTAGATGCACCTGGGACTTGTCAGAAAATAGACGCAAATAGACGCGTGGAGAAATGACCCGGCAAAATAAACACTTTGCTGCAAAATAAAATGTCGAGGATAGTAAAAATTAATTGTATTCTTCTTAACAAATTGCGGGTTAAAATTAGCAATGTTGATTTTTATATCGAAATATGCATTATTTTTTCTTTCTCAATAAGTCTATATTTAAATCGTCTTTTCGTTCATCATATATATATCTTCAGATATATTGTTGTTTAATAAGCACTTTAAATAATTTGTAAATTACGAACGAGAAAATTACATTAACATGTACAACATATATTTTATGTGCTGCATAAAACACGACACAGAATACAAACAGATACATATACATATAAAACTATAAATAAAATTCCGTCCTCAATTCTGTGGAGAATTATAGATAATAATCTTACTGTGTTTACAACGGCGACTTTCCCAAAATTTTCGATTATTGCCTAATTGCGTATCAAAGCCACGAGAACATCCTGCGATGTGACAAGGAATCGCGGTTTGACGAAAAATAACGTTTGACGAAGAACGCATTTCTTCCTTCATCGGCCATTTCGCTGTGCGATACGGGGACGCGATAAAATTCAAACATGATAAAAACTGATAAGCCTCCCCTGGTAGGGGAGTTCGATAATCGCATAGATGATATCCGGTGGTGGATTGAATCATCCGACATTGGTCATTTTACAATTGTCGCAGACACATCGCATTCTTGACAGTCTTCCCTCTTCGCAGAATCTTTGTCGACGTAAAGACAATCAAGTTTCAGTGATCTCGGTATAATATTTTTTCTTCACTATGGAATCCTTAGCGATCGATAGCAAAGACGAAGTCGAGATATCACAGGTAAGGAAATTGCAATATGAAGAAAAGAGCAGGGGCCATAAAAATGGTAATTTTGATAAATTTAATTTTCTTTATCGAAAATATTAAGAGATCAAAGATTGAAACTTATAATGTTAACTTATGAAACTTATAAACTTAAAATTTAAACGAAACGAGCTAATAAGAGACAAACGCGGATGGTCGTGCGTCAGTTTCAAAGAAATTAATTTCCCGATTCAGCGACTTCGGCCCGATATTTTTCTCGCCTACACTTCTGCAGGGGGGTAAGAGGGGTCTTAAAAAATCTCGAATTGAAATTAATTTAAAGTCTTGGTATCGAAAATATGTGCCAAGCAAAATATGTGCCCTGTGTACAACGAGTCAGTTTCAAAAATTTATTTCTTTGAAACTGACGCACGACCATCCGCGTTCGGCTCTTATTAGCTCGTTTCGTTTAAATTTATATTTCATATTGAAGAGCCTTAAATATTCTTAATTGTTATAAACTTAGAATTATTATAATGTGTCGGTCAATAGAGTACTATAGGTATATGAGAGAGAAAAAAAATGTACGATACATCAATCATCGCGATTCCTTTTTATTACACATGTATATGAGCCAAACCACCAATTATCAGGGGAGATTCTCGCACCAAATTTTAAATTGTCCTGCAATTTTTGTACCTTATTTTATATCATAATAGATGGGAAAACCAAAAACTTGAAGCCCCTATACCTAATAGTATGCGAGAAAACCAGGATTGAAAATTTCAAGACTTAGAAAACACTAATTTTTGCACTTGCGTTTTATCTCTCCTAACGATTGGAAAAAATCAAAAACGTATTTTTTATGTAAAAAAGGTCAAATTTAAGCAAAAAAAAATGGTTGCGTTAGTGTAGAAACACTTTTAACCCTTTCGTTTTCTTCCTGAAAACTTCATGTTTTTCAAGTGCGAGATTTTTTTAGATTTTTTTCATATCTTTTTTTGAAAACTTGAGAACTTTTTACAAAAAATACTCCATTTTGAAAGTGGAATCAAAAACACTATAATAAAGTATTTTTTTATTAAGTATTTTTCGAGTTATGGAGCTTCAAAGTTACAGTACCGCCGGCATTGGCACTACCCAAAGTGTACCGTGTGGAGGTTGCACACACACCCACACTTATACCTACACCCTCACACACACACACACACACACACACACACACAAAGGTGTAAATCCGACTGTGGAATTAGAGACCGCAGAAAAATAAAATCTTATCGATAATATGTACAATAGAGAATTCGTGTAATTTATTTTGTATGACTGAAATACATCTTTACACAAATAATAATTTATTTTATTGCATTTAAATAATTTTTTATCCAGATAATTATTTAAATAATATTCTCGTTATTTTTTATTTATATAAATTTATAAATTATTTATAAATAATAATTATTTTTTCAAATAATAGTAATAAAGGCGAGCAAGCGCTGTTCTGTTGGTCGAAAGTTGGTCGAAAATGTTTTTATTCCTCAAAGGATATCCAAACAAAATAATTAACAAAGCCAAATCAAATTATTAACGATTTTTTGAATCAAAGCTTAGTTTAAAATTATGATTTAATTAAATCTTTTTTGGTAGGTATAAACATGAGAACAAGATAGATTTAAAAATAACACAAATTTAACAAAACATAATAATATGATAAAATGTATAACAGATAATTCAGAATTTTATACTTCTCTTCTTTTGTATAATAATGCAAATAATGAATTTAAATAAAAATTGATCCAAATAATGTCTAAAGTAGAATATAAAATAGATAAGATCATTTCTGAAGTAGAAGATAAAATAGATCAGAAATGTATTATATTATACGATGGTCATTCAAATATAAACCAGAATTTATCTGCGGACTTGAAAAGAGCCGCAAGCGGGCCGGGGCGCTCCAGGCATTTAGGTAGTGGTGTGTGGAGGGGAGTGACCCCCCATAACATTCCAGAGTTGCTGTTCCCTGTTCCCTGTTCCCTCGTCACTCGTCAGTAGTTTAGTAGCACCATGACTGAACAAGAGGTATCTACGACTGTTGCGCAACGCATTATCATTCGATTTCTCGCCAACGAAGGCGTCAAACAAACTGAAATTTTGACCAGACTCCAAGCACAGTTTGGAGATAGTACCCTGTCAAGAACCCAAGTGTTTGATGGGGCCAAAAAATTTCGCTGTGGTCGTGATGCTGTGGAAAACGAAAGTCACGAACGTCGTCCGCGATCGAGTGTCACTGATGAGAACATTCGGGCCGTTCGCGAACTTGTGGAAGATTACCGGCGCTTAACTGTTGTCGAAATCTCATCGAAGGTTAAATTATATGTATATTATATATATATATATATATAAAGAGATACTGTAGGATTCCCTCTAAACGATATTTAAGATTTATATAAAAGTTTTTGAAAAATTAATGGGTACTTTCATTTACATAATATACATATCTATAATTTTATAGAACTATTTTTAGCTTGTAGATATGTTTGTCATCTAAATAGAAAGTACCTATTAATTTTGTTAACTTTTACATATATTTTTGAAAGCAGCTTTTAGAGGAAGTCATAAAGTACCTCCTGTTACTCGATATAATACTTCAGCGAGAGCACCAAAACCCGAGCATGCGCGCGCATCCGGGCACATCTGAAAGCACTGCTTAGAATACCTTGGATACCATAAGGTGTCAGCGAGGTGGGTCCCACGTCTCCGTATACACGTTGGCCGCATACAGCAGCCTTAACCCGCGATAAACTCGGAGAATAGTATAATAAAATAGTATCAAAAACACCGAATATCTACAAAACGGATAGACAAGCCAATTTTTGTAGGGTGAGTAGAAGATCATAGGAGATGCTTGAATTCACAAAGTTCCAACAAAATTTCTTTGTGCGTCGGCGGCCACCTTGAAAATAGGGGTAAGTTTGGATATCTCGGCTCCTATTGGTCGAATTTTTTTCATTTTTTTTTTTTTTTTTTTAGTTTTGTAGGGAAAAATATTTGCTACAACTTTTGTTTGAAAAATTTTTTAATAGCTGTCAAGGAAAAAAAGTTACAACCAAAAAAGTGCCGTCAATTACCCAGCCAGAAATGATTGGTCGAATCGACATCGATATGCGGGTTCGAAATGGGATCGAAATTCGATGTCAATTTCGATGTCGATGAATTTTCGGTGAATCGACGTTGAATCGATGTCGATTCGACATCAGCCTTCTCACTGGGTAGGAGTTGAACATTTTTATTGACAATTATATTGCCCCTTGTTGGTTTTATCAGAGAGAAGCCTCTCTGGTACGACAATTCACAATAAAACCGCGAATTTTCCCCACGAAAAATAGCATTTACTAGACACAGTCAACTTTGGCGCCCTCTATCTCTGGTATTCTTTGAGTCACCGCAAAAGCGGATATACGAAAATTGTAGAGAATTCAGTCCTCTACAAGTTTTATTTGAATATCTTTTTGATAAAATCAACAGGGGACAATATAATTGTCAATAAAAATGTTCAATCCCTAATTGACGGCACTTCTTTGGTTGTAACTTTTTTTCCTTGACAGCTATTAAAAAGTTTTTCAAACAAAAGTTGTAGCAAATATTTTTCCCTACAAAACTAAAAAAAAAATGAAAAAATTCGACTAATAGGAGCCGAGATATCCAAACTTACCCCTATTTTCAAGATGGCCGCCGACGCACAGGGAAATTTTGTTGGAACTTTGTGAATTCGGGCATCTCCTATGACCTTTTATTCACCCTCAAAAAATTGGCTTGTCTATCCGTTTTGCCATTTTCAGATACTACTTTACTGTACTAGAAATGTACTGGACACCTCTTGAACACCCTCTTTACAGTCCCGATTTATCCCCATGTGACTTTCATATGTTTGGACCTCTGAAGGAGGCTTTAGCAGGGGAAAGATTTAGATGCGACGACGCAGCGGTTGAACAGTACGTGCGCAATTGGCTGTTGGAGCGCCCTTCTTTTTTTGATGAGGGGATCAAGAAGCTACCTATCCGGTGGAGAAAATGCATTTCCGTTGAAGGGAACTATGTAGAAAAATAATATATTGCTTTTGTAATTTTATCTGTTACCAATAAATCTGTAAAAAAAATCCGGTTTATATTTGAATGGCCCTCGTACAAATATATTCTCTGACTCTTGTGTATGATCGGACGGAATTATCGTTTTGATACGACCGATTATCGTTTGATTTAATGATAAGTCACCCCGAGATTGATAACGTTAGGTTTAACTTAAACTATCGGCTTTAATTTCATGCAAGATTCTCAATGAATTTAAAGCTGTTCCCTTTTTTAATGAAGAACATTTCAAAATTATTTTGTGCATCTTTCAATTGCAAGTGCATTAATTATTTAATTTGATTTGAATTGCAGAATGTAATTTTTTTCTATTCCGAACTGTTTATTTTCTCAGACATCGCCAGAGGAAGATCAAGAACAAGATTTGGACAAATCGGACATTGCGGAAACATTCAAGCCCGACTGCACGAAGAAATCAGATATAATTGATACCAATATTTTACATCAAAATATCATGATCGATGATGACAATTTGATTGACAAGTAAGAAGAGATTATTTATTAATTTACGTTTATAAAGACAATTGTCAACTCTATAACTAAATAATCCAATTTAATATTTTATTAACTTTGTAATCATATTTGATATCATTGATATCACCGACAAAAGCCGCAAATATTACCACTGAAATAATTCCTCTTTAGCACTTAAAATTTATTAACATTAATATTATTTTTTAAGAACCAAAAAAAAAATTTACATCAAAATTTACACTCAAGTTAATGTACTGTCTTATTTGATTAACTTTTATTATGTTTTTTATTCTCAGAAAACCTTCGACATCCGCTGCAGTCATGCCAGTACCGATAGATGCTGACCGCTATAACATGAATCATAAACATCGCGGCAAGTGCATAATCTTCAATCATGAGGAAGTTGACGGATGTGAAAAACGTGAAGGTACTACAATAGACGTGGAGAGATTGGAAAAGAGTTTTGGTAGACTCGGATTCGACATTGAAATTCATAACGATTTAAGCTACCTAGAAGTTGTGACCAAGATAGAGAAAGGTGAGCAATTGTTACTTACCCTTGTTGACTTACCCTTTGTTCTTGACTTTTGATTGCATTTTACTATAACACGTATAAATATGAATTATATATTTACTTAAAGTAAACACTTTGATTTTACGCATGTTTACTTAAACACTTTAACACTTAAGTAAATACTTTGATTTTACGTATGTTACAGTGAGTCAATATGATCACACAGATAACGACTGTCTCTGCATCATCATGCTAACTCACGGTTTTCGTAACGACATGATATGGGCGAAAGACGCCGCCTACAAATCCGAAAAAATCTGGAAGCCATTTACCGCCGATAAATGTCCAACGCTCGCGGGAAAGCCAAAATTGTTCTTCTTTCAAGTAAAGCAACTGACACTTTTTTCAAGTCTTGCTTTCAAATTATTCTAATTATTATATTTTATTTTTAAATTATCGATATATTCCAAATTTGTTTCTCGGCTTAACTTTATTCTATTCAGCTAGCTTACTTTGTCTGACTTTCTTCAGG
Organism: Lasius fuliginosus; assembly: GCA_949152495.1. Classification (NCBI taxonomy): domain Eukaryota; kingdom Metazoa; phylum Arthropoda; class Insecta; order Hymenoptera; family Formicidae; genus Lasius; species Lasius fuliginosus. Next base: position 335,350 of record OX424453.1, on the reverse strand, counting down.
TTTGCAGAGGCGATCAGATCGACAGCGGTATAGTACTGTTTCCTCGACCTTTGCTACCATCGGAAGCAACAGATACCGTAGCAGCTTACAAAATTCCTACTTATGCAGATTTTCTAATAGCTCACGGTACGGTTCAAGGTAAGTACTATATATTTATTCTAATATTCTCTCTTCTCATGAGGTACAGAAATTGCTGATTCAACAATCTATCATTCTGCGATATACGAGTATACGTGTATACCCTAATTAATTTGTATATATAACAAACTTCTTCTTAGCCAAAATAGTGGCTTTTAGAGCTAATCCGAATATCTTATCTTAGAAACTCTAAATGCAACATTTTTTTTCTTATTATTAAAAATTATATTATAAGTCTTTATTTCTTTCATTGTTTGATGGGTGTGTGTGTGTGTGTGTATTTAATATATTATTTATTTAAATTATTAAAATTATACAAAATTTATTACAATTCTCTGTAATAATTCGACTTATCGGGAAAAGGAGAAGAAAAAAGGTTTGTGCAATAAAACATTGTCATAATTAAGATAAATTTTAATAACAAAATTTGTAAAACAAAACTGATCTCTAAAATACTAAATAGAATAAACACATTCAAGTAATTTTCTTACTTCAAGATTTTGGGAGTTGGAGGAATCCTGTGGAAGGCACATGGTATATACAATGCTTATGCAAAGTCCTGGATGAATACGGTACAGAGATGGATTTGATGAGCATGTTGACATTAACAGGACGGAAAGTTGCCACGGAATTTACCTCCTTTAGCCCCAAGGATAAGACTATGCACGATAAGAAGCAAGTGCCGTCAGTGACGACGATGTTAATCAGATATGTTTACTTTCCACCAAAATTGAACGAAAAAATTACTACAGCGTAAATTATCAAATCGCGAGAAATGTTCTAAAAAGATAGTAAGCTGGGAGAGAAATATGGCATTTTATAATATAAATATAATATAAAGTAATTATTACGTGTAGCTCTATTAAAGTAATATATATTATAAAATATCATATTTCTCTCCTAGCTTACTATTTTTTTATTGATAAAATAAAGTTTTATGTATATCATACATTAGAAAATTTTCAAACATTTTTTTTCGTTTCTTTAAAGATATTAATACGTTCAATTATTTCAAATTAAAGAATTATTGCGATAATATTACAAATTGGAATTGTATTAGAGTGTAGTGGAATTGTATTAGAGTTGCAAACTCTATAAGAGAACCGCTGTGCTTCCATTATATAAAATAAATCTATTTATGTAATAGATTATTTCATAATATTTTGTTTTTGTTTTGTATATAAAAATATTTTAAATATATACATATTGAAGAGAGAGATATATATTCATAATTACATTCAATATTATAATAGCTAATAGAGAGAGGGAGAGAGAGAGAGAGAGAGAGAGAGAGAGAGAAGAGAGAGAGAGAGAGAGAGAGAGGGTGAGTGGGAGGGAGAGGGAGTTAGAAGGAGGGAGAGTGAGGGAGGGAGGGAGAGGGAGAGAGAGAGAATAAGTTTTATGTTATAGATCATTTCATAGTATTTTGTTTTTGTTCTATAATTTTATAATTTTATATAATTACGAAAAAGAGAGAAAAAGAAAGAGTACTGTTTATATTTCATATATGAAAAAATAATTGTAAACATATGTATCTGTCGTACATCATATATACACACATCATATACTTGTTAGTCAAGTACATTTTGTATTATAATACAACTAATAGTATAACTTTTTTACATTATAATAATTATTTTTAAATTCTATTTTACATAAATTAAAGCGGATAGTTTATTTGTAACGTAACACAATATTTCTTTATTTAAAGATCTTTTGCACTTCCGATAAGGCAATAGCTAAATGTACAAGCGAATTATCATTGCGAATGATCGATGCAATATATATAATATGTAAACTATGTAATTATTATCAAACATAATTGCGATTACGTGTATCTTCAATCTCATTTATATTCTTCGGTTATTTAAAATAATATTTTTTTAACGTGGAAATACAATTAATGTTCGACATTACATATGCCCGACAAATACAAACTGAAATAATAAAAATCACGAGTGAAAGAGGAAACGCGAATAACAATCTCTGTAAAAATAATTTTTAAGTCTAAAAAAGAATTGTGTTATCGAATGTAGTCTACATGCATTAATTGGTAGATATTTAATATGCTCTCTGGAGGGCGTAGAATATTTTTTTTGAATATATAATAGGAAGCTTTGGAAAAGAGGCCAGAGAGTTCACCGCGTCATCAGGCGCAAAAAATGCACAAGTAGGAGGAAATTATATTCGATTGTAAATTATATTCGAGATTTAAAATTTTCGTGTGAAAGAATTCTTCATTTATCGTCTCGGAAAATCTCTCTCTATTCTCACCTTGTCCAATGCATCGCTCTTTCTCCTTTCTCACAGTTCGTACTAATCCGCTGTGATTTCCGCATTCTTTCGACCGTCACCGTCTCTTTTTTTTTTTTTCTCATCCTTCTCTTCCTCCTTCGTTTAATCTAACACTCTTGACGATAGCTCATTGGGCCATTCAACCGAATTCGACGATCCCTCCAACATTTAATTGAGCCTCGACCGCCTACAGGCCGAAAACGATACAGCTTGTTGAGTGTGCGAAAACGACACCGTCCCGCATCCATCGATCGCTTGCCACCGCAACATCGTTAACGCGCTCATTATTGACACGAGAGAGAAACCGCTATCGTTGCATACAGCATAATCACCTCTCGACTTCTGTAAAAAAAATCGATTGCCAACGCCGTCTCGTTAAATTTATAAACTCTCAATCCTCGAAGGATGACAAACGGAGATTAACGTAAATTTCAGCAAATATTATTTTAAAATTATTAATTGACCAGAACTAGCTTCAAAAGATTTATTAAAAATTCACGACGTTTCGACCATGTGGTTGTGGTCCTTATCAAGTGAATACATATACTAAAAGTACATATATACAATTAGATGTTTTTTAGTTTTTACAAATTAGAATAATTTTTAAGAAGAAGGTAGCCACTTACAAATAAACGTTGATAGACAATTAATATTCAAACGTGTCACGTTTTATATAAGTTGAGTTACAGATTAGAAAGTTAAAACAAGCCAGCAACATGTCGCAACTAAGGATCGTCAGTTTCTGTTTAAAATTAAGATAAAGCTATTTAGACGACCTTTATTATTTTGTCATATACATATACTAGTCAAACATTCTGTGTCCTTTTGTGAGTTGATCGTGTTGACAAATTTTTTAATAAAGAACATCTCTGCTAACTTTCTCTTTCTTACATGTTTCTCGCTATGTAGAATATTATAAGTCGTGAATTTTTAATAAATCTTTTGAAGCTAGTTCTGGTCAATTATTTTAAAACTCTGATTAGTTATCCACTAGCGACTGAATAATTAATTAATTGAAATATTATTTTTTCAAAAAAAAAAAAAAAAAAAAGAATTAATTAATAATTTTAAGACTCTGATAATGATAAAAAATTAAAAGGATAAAAAGGCAATAGGAGCCAGCGCAGTAAGTATCGCGCATATTAGTTCATTAAAATTAATAATGTAAAGAATTAAACATTAACAAAAATTAAAAAATTAAGACGAAGTGTACGTTTCGGTCCCTCTTTTTGGGCCATCTTTAGCGCAATTGGAGAAAAGATTTAAACAAAATTTAAATTAGTACTAAAATAGCAAAGCAGTCAACAGATAAAAATAATAAGCAATAAAAATCAGTTGGTATAGTTCAAAAATTAAAGTCTCTCAACGTCATCCAAACAGTGGCAAATTAAAAATCTAGCATTACATGTATCAAAGGTATCTTCAAGGTATATATTCGCTCCCCAGTTGATAGGCCATGAAGTGAAAGATCGCAGAACAAAATTGAAACTTTATTATGATGTTTCTCAGCGAGAAACTTACAAGCTATGGAGATACTTATAATAAAACGAGCGAAACAAAGGATGCCAAAGATTAAGCGAGAGAGACATAAACCGCTAATAAAATTGAGAGAAGCAATACTTACAGAAAGATGCGAAGAGCGTATGCAAGATATCGTATGATAAGCGCAGACAGAGATATAATAAGCAGTCTAATGATACTTGCTGTCAACGCGAATCTGTCTCGACAACGTTTAGAGAAACAATAACGTACATGTTTAAACGGAGCAAGGTGAAACGTCAAAACATATGTGACGTCAAAAAATTATGTATATATGTGTATACATGTATACGTGCAACACATACATGTACACACACAAACAAACACAAAAATACATGGCACGGTGTATAAAATAACTTAAAAGTTTGTCAATTATAAATTAAAAGTCAATAATAATTAAATGTTAGGAAGTTTATCTAACGCAGTGACATAAGCATGGTAAAGTATTTCGTATCCGTTTTTAAATTTAGATCATTCTTCTGTCTTTTTATAAACAACATTTCTGATATTAAACATTTATTATAAGTAAGGGTTCATTATCTCTAATATCTTCCAGTCAAAATCACAATTGAATTCTAATCTATGGTCTGTGATTAGTAGCGATTCTACGAATGTGGTTGCAATGTTCATTAACTCTCTCATTAGTAATCTCCTACTAGTTTGACCGACGTAAGATGGAAGATCACAATCATTACAATTAATTTTGTAAACTACATTATTCGATAAAAGTTTTAGGGAGACGATCTTTGTGTATTTTAATAAAACGAGATAATTTATTAAGGCTAATCTCGGCATCGAAATCGAGAATGTTGTTTTTCGAGTCAATACCTGATCAAGGATTTGAGGCGATAATGTAGGGTCTGAAAAATAAATTGCAACGGCTAGTTGTTATCTAATTATAAGAGGATTTTAATGACGAAATTAATGCTATTTTGATGGAATTGAGGATGTGACAATCAAAGAATGCTCTGTCAACAAGTCCAATGACCGTGCCTCTCTTTTGATAAAACAGATATTGTGATAAAAAATTAAGATATCCGAGAAAGTTGATTTGTGGTACCAGAGTCAAATATTAAGCGGTTATTAATAAGGAGCAAAGAGACATCCACAAAAATCGAGTTTGTCTCGTTCACCAATTTCCATCGTGAACTGGATTCTAGAATGAAAAGAATTGAAAGTGTTCAAAGTCTACTCCAGATGAGATATATTTTTTTCAATGTGGAAATATAATTAATTTTCGACATTAAAAACTGATTATGAAAATCATGAGTGAAAGAGGAAACGCGAAGTAGGTATAGAGAATAAATATCTAGAGAACACCCTGCATATATTTATATAACTTTGGAATAAATTCGCTCAATTTATCTATTTTTATAAATTAATTGTAAGTTTTAAATGGGGATGTGACAAGGTTCTAGCTCTCATCACTCTATCACGTTTAAGAATTATCGGCGCTGACGCACGTGTGACGAACGTGTCGATCGCACCCTCTGAGGAAAAAAAACTCTGTCAAGCTCGGAGCCTGAAGAACAGGGTCACGGCGTATCTTCAAGGTATGTAATTATCGTCGATTGGCCTTGCGAGAGTGCGCTTAGGTAATGATCGGATCTTTGCGTGGAACGCGCGATCAATTCCTACCGTGGGCGATGAAAATTAGTACGCTGCAGATACGATCTAATCATGTCGATTAGAAGAGGCGTTTAATTTTATTATTACTTTCAACGATTTCCTTCAACGCGTCCGCGAAATTCACATATCATCGTTGGCTATCTCGTTTCGGAATAAGCCTCGTAGCATTGAAAAAAATACGACTATGTCTAGAACGACAGTAATGGGAATCCTCGAAAGATTCTCAGTGACGCTATGTATTAGAAAGCTGCAAATAAGTGAAAATAATATTACAAAGGGACGATTGCAAAGAATCAACAATTAGCGTTAAATTAGCGTGAGTCCGCTGTTATTCTCGTCATCTCTCGAGATGATGATCAGAGTTATAGTCTTCAGAAGAATTGGTTCTGATTGATACATATTGAAACACGGAGTAGAACGAGATGAGAGAGAGAGAGAGAGAGAGAGAGAGAGAGAGGAGAGAGAGGAGAGAGAGAGAGAATTCTATCATATTAAAATATTAATCGGTGCTTTAAGAGAACGAGAAAGTTGAAATCTCCCAAGAACTAGACTGCAGAGCGCGTATTCGGAAGCTGAGAATGGAACAGGACGAGGGTGGTAACAAGCAGGGCGAGTTCTGCTCGCTGAGGGAGTCTAAGGACCAGGAGTTTGCGCGAACAGATCAATACGGTTGTTCCCTCGCCCCCGTATATGGACATATCTCCCTCTCACTCTCTATCTCTGTCTCTTTCTCCTTCTGTTTTCATTTCGCGCCGCTTCTCTCTCTCTCTCTCTCTCTCTCTCTCTCTCACTCCGTATCTATTTATCTATCTATCTATCGATCTATCGATCAATTTCTCTATCTTTCTTTTTCTTTTTCTCTTGCTCTCTCTACTCCTTTTGTGCATCTTTTTGTATTTTGTTTCTACTTTTTTAGATCTCTTATATTTCTAATTTATTTTTAATATATAAAAATTATATCTTTTAACTATACATTCTCTATAAGTAAGATTATCTTTTGTAAGTTATTTTATAATTTTAACTCCATTATGTAAAGTACATCACTTTTAATAAATTTATCTATATATTTAAATTTTTTTATCTATCTATATATTTTTACATCTATCTCTAGTTTTTCCTTTTCTCTTGATTCATAATCCTTATGCTTCTTTCCTCCGCGAATTACTTATTACGTGTTCCTTTTACTAACCCATATTCCCTATTATATTTTCTATTAATATTCTCATTCGATCGAATCTCCCAAAGAGTCTTCAGCTCCGTCTTGAACTCAAGCGAACGTGTTCAATTTGTTGCTGATATATCATTGAATTTGTCTACGATATTTTTTAATATTTTTTGCTCCCTTTCTTATTTTCCCTTTTTGATAAGAATTTTTATGAATCGTTCTAGAATCCATCTATTCGCTGCTTTTCGATATCTCCTCGGTAGCATTGACACTGCATCTGTCACGATAAAACATTGACCCACCCAGCGTAACTGTCTTTCTCTACTTTTGCCAATTTTTTCTCTCTCTCTCTCTCTCTCTCTCTCTCTCTCTTTCTCTCCCTCTCTTTTTTTTCACATTTTCTCTCTTATATCTTCCTTCTTTTTCCTTAAGAATCGTAGGTCTCTTTCCGCTCCATCGGACCCTATACTTTTCTTTCGCTCGATCTCCCTCTTCTATCACGGCCTGTAGATGGATCAGCTCTTCCTCTCTTTCACTCTGTCACTCTTTATCCGTATATAAGGTGTTCGAGAATTATCCTTACTACTTTCGATTGCGTGACGACTGTGACGAGTTTTAGATATTTCTATAGAGAAGACTTTTTGCCCGTTCTCTTCTTTTCTGATAATCAACATTAAATATTTTGATAATAAATTTTTTAATAAAAATTTTCTATTAAAGTATTTTTGCTAAATCTAAGTAATTCTGTCTATGTACTTTTAAAGGGGTTGTAATCCGTGAAAAAAATTTTTAATTCTTAATTGTTATAATTTTAAATAATTATTTCAATAATTGTCGAATAAAAATTGTGACGACGCTTGTCAAATACAGCTTACTCTGCAAAAATTGAGAATCTGAATGATGATCACTTGTCCCACTTTACGATCGAACTGAAACTTATTTCTCATTTCTCTTCATTCGCGATCTCAACACACAATATTTCCGCGGAATACAGAATTATATGTTATTTTTATATAGAATTATCCCGTTATTGATACAACTAAAAACGGAATAATTCTACGACTTAGGATAAAATTATTTCATACAAGCTTCCGTTTTCAAGAAAATTAATTTTTTAGAAATCAAGAAATTAACGATTGCTATTGTTAATCTCGAACATTTTTAATTATCCCGCGACACAAATCATATTTTTGCAGTAGCTATATTTTCACAAAGCACAAATAAAAAAATTCAAATTGTATTAAAAAAGAACAATATAGGAAACAATTGAAATTGTCGAATTGTAAAGTATCAAGGGATCGTCTGTATATTTTTCTTAAATAGAGCATTCTGTATATAATAATCGATTTTTCTCCTTTATAGTAGAACCACTTATCTCTATTGTATACAGGGTGTTTCCTAAGTAAGTACACAAACTTGAAGGGGATATTCCTTGGCTTATTTTAAGAAGAAAAAGTCCTATAACTGCTTCGTTTTCAAAATACAGTGTCAAAGTTGTACATAAAGGCGTACCATTTTTTTTATTAAAAAACTTCATATAATTAACCATACGCACGCCCCTGGTGAATCTAAAAATGTTTCAACGGTACTGAAAAAAAAAGTTTTATCGGTAATGCTTCATCGGTTCTCATCACATTTGTACCACATGATATATGTAATAATAATGCATGTAATAATAAAAAAAAAAATGTAATAATATGTAATAAAAAGTATGTAATAATACCACATTAATACCACGCATACGAAATTTGCATAAAATATCTTTAAACGTTTTCCACATTTTCGAAAATTTCATTTTTTTCTGCACAACTTCGACACCCTGTATTTTGAAAACGAAGCAGTTTAGGACGCATGTTTATTGGACCTTTTCTTCTTAAAATAAGCCAAGGAATATCCCCTTCAAGTTCGTGTACTTACTTAGAAAACACCCTGTATACCACCGATAACGAACCACCCTGTATATCTGTATCTTGCGCGCGCGCGACCGGCGCTCCGTCCTTGTCCGTGACGCGCGCGCTACCCCCAGCTAGGTGGTTGGCGGTCCAGCGTGTCAGCCGAATGCTGAGAGAGAGAGAGTGCCTTAAAAGAGAGATTCAGTCGTATTGCCAGGCTCCTCTCCGTCGCACGGCTAACACGCCCGGTCGGCCAAGTGTATCCCGCATCCGAGTGTGCCGGCGAGGAAGAGAGGCCGATTTCCTCCTTGGGCGAGCTTCTCTATCGCGCGGCGCGGCATCGTGGAAAAAGGAAATCGAGACGCACACGGTCGAGAGATGAGTATGTCCGCATGAGAGGGGCTCTCGCTGCATGATCTCGCTGCGTGATCTCGCTGGGGTAGCAGCCCGTGGTAAGTAATACGACTCGGAATTTCAATCTCCCCTCTACTCTTTTTCCTCTCTCTTTTCTCATATTTATATTCTTTCTTTATATTTCATTACACTTTTACCATAACTATTTTTTTATTTACGTTCGAGAGAGAGAGAGAGAGAGAGAGAGAGAGAGAGAGAGAGAGAGAGAGAGAGAGAGAGAGAGAGAGAGAGAGAGAGAGAGGAATTTATCCGTATAAATTAATTTTTCTCTCTTCCTTTCTTTCTCTTTCTGCCAACACTCATATCGGAATATACTGTCCGGTGCAGTGATTTCATCACGTGCTTGTTAATTTGTTAATCAAGAATGAACGATGAAAATATATTTTTCTATAATATATAAACGTATCTGTTCACATTGATTCTGCAACGTGAAGACGAATACGTTCATACGCAAATATTTTGGCGTGTCGTGTCATGTTGTGAATTTCTCATTGAGAAACGAAGTTCCAATGAGTGAGCATACGCCCTTCATTCGTAACGTGTCAAAATTACTTGTAGCGTTGCTTAATTTATATTGTTACTAAAAATGTTAATTAGGAGCACTTATATCTTTCTATTTCAAATTAAGAGATCGTCGTCTCTCGTTCGATATTATTCGTGTCACCGTCACTGATCAATGCTGCAAAAGAAGCACGGTATCTTGGAGGGTAAAATCGAAGAAACGAGATCGATTCGCGATCGCTTAGCGTTTATGACGGAAATATGTTGATGACTGGCTTGAAAAGTTGGCAGCAAACTAGCCGATGGCCCGGACTTCACGTTCAAAGATAAACCGTGTGCGCCGATTTTACTCGCGCCGAGAGTGAGCCAAGTGATCTTCGGCTTGCACGAATTGTTTCTCGTCGACGCTTTCGCGAAGTCCACCAGGAATTTTGCCAGCCGATTTTCGAGCAATTAATTTTTAACATCTGATACAATGTGTGTGTGTGTGTGTGTGTGCTGATACAGCTTTCGCTTGACGTATGTAACTCACAATCAGCTTTGCTTTTAGCTTCGCAATGCACATGTTACATTGAAATGGTAGGCATTTCAAAGATTACATCAAATCGTGTTACATATATATATATATATATATATATATATATATATATATTTTAATTCAATATTTGTGTATTTCTTAGTAATATAATTAGCATTTTATAAAATGCAAATTGTAAGCAAATTACTTGACGTTTTTTTATTCTGACATCGAATTCAACCTTGCAATTACTCAATAAAGATTTTGCAACAACTAGACTCAAGTCTCTAATAATAATTTTTTATTCGCTATTCTTTAATTATTAATCGTGTCGGATATATGTACGTTGGTTTGTCGCTTTTTATTCCTCCCTTTCAAGAAGGTCTTATCCCATAGCACAGTAAATATAATCTCTCTCCCTCTCTCTACTCTATTCACCTCTTCCCTATCAGAACCGGGCCTTTGGCCGTGATATTCATAATTGGAAATATCCTGTTGACAAATTCTTCTACGATTGGTAAGCCTTGAAAAGCGCTTTCGCATAAAATTATCAAACACCTTTTTCTCACATCTTTTTTTTCGCTTTGTCTCATCCTTTGAGAGGGCTGCATACCCTTCATCACGATCAAGCGCATATATTAGCATGTTTTTCTATTTTTGTATCAGCGAGATAGCGAGATTATAGGCGTGAGCATATTATCGACGAGAGATAGACTTCCTATCTAGGAAGAAATAAATACTCGTTCTCGCGCTTTTAAAGCGATACATCCATCGAATTCTAGCATTGATTTCTTATCAAAAATTCGATTTTTTCAGATCAGTGTAATTCTTTAATATGTGTGTAAATTTTTATATGCAATTCTTTAACATTCAACATTAAATATCTTTGTAATTAAAAACTTTTAAAATTTCTTTAAAATTAGATACGCTTGATATTAAGCCAAGAATAGGATTTCGTAATTTATTTTTATCTTTAATGCTTAGTGTACAACAAACTTTTCACTTTTCTTCTCTCTTTCTCTCTGAGAGAAAACTGCTTATAATATGAAAATTATTAAAACAAATAATTATGGCACATTTTTGTTGCATGAAATATGAATGTTAAATCAGTAAGAAAAGAATAGACCCTTGAATTCTCAAAATAATTTTTTTAATATCATGTTCTTCATACATTTGCATATGCAAATCATTAGACATTGCTATTCGCAATGTAGAACCATTGCTGCAACGTGTGTTTATTGATTATTGACGTGTAACAGTATGTAACTATACGTATGTATCTCTATATAGAGCGGATGTTAATAGATCATCAATTGACGTGGTTGTATTCTAAAACTGTACAAACGCATTTGTAAAAGCACACATGCTTTAAAAGAGATGTGCCGATAGTTTTAGAACTGTGAGAAGCAAGGAACAAATAGCTTCATACATGTGCGTGTGTATAAAACGGAAAACTTTAATAATTTAATCTAAACGGTTTTATGTGCCAGAATTATAAAGGACCTTTTATGCATTCAGTGCAATAGTAAACTCCAAAGATTATAATTTTTTCTTTGCAATATTTTTTTTAATGTCCGTAAATAGATAGATCTGTAAATAGATAGATCTGATATAGATTTATGAAAATCTGTCTTCTATTTTTTTTTTTTTTTTTTTTTTAAGAGAGTATATAATATACAATTATTTATTCATTATATTCTTTTGTACGTTAATTAAATATCTTGTAATTTTATTTAAATAATATTATTAAATATTTTGTATCGTATATAGATTGATATTAAGCCAGATATTAGATTGAAACATATTTTTTTTTTTTACTTGATGGAAGGACAAGACTTATTTATCGGACTATTCTCTGTATCTGTAAATCTCTCATTTATTTCAACATTGTCACATAAACATCCGACGTATCTTATTACAGCTTTTGCAATAATATTGTCTAAATATGAAAAATTTTACGTACAATGTCACAAAAACGTCGCGCATGAGGATTTAAGGGTGACCATCAATTTCTTGATATATCTCGTACTTTAAAATTTGCTACCTCACACCTGCGCCAGAGATAATTTTCGGATTATACGGACCATATATTTCTCTCTTTCTCTTTAATAGATTCATTTCTTGCACGTGTCCTGTATACATATGTAGCAAATTTTTATGCACACGTAGGGCACTCGTACGTGAGACGTCAGTTTCTCGATCCAGAAAGTGCCGCGTCTCGCGCGAATTAATAATGCAAGATCATTTCTAAATTTGTAGAATCCAGTTGAACTTTAAGCGACTCCGGTGGTGCGCCATGCGCGCTAAGGGTCATGACCCTACGACCCATCGTGTCCGATATCTGGGGCACACTTGAATTTTAAACTGTGTGTTATACAATTGCCATCGCACACTCGATTAGCTTTTCTATACGTCGGGTACGCGCCATGAATTGTGCAATGGCGCAGCATCCTATGAAATGTGCTTAATAGTAAATGTCATCCTGTATGTCATCGGTCATGACTAGAGTTATCTAGAGTTAGCTAAACAAGCTCTTGATTTTAGAAAAAAAAATATATTTACATCATGTAACTTTCTATTCTTGGTTTTTTGTAAAAAAAAAAAAAGAAAGAAATAAAAAATTGTATCTCCGCTAGTTTCAAAAAAATGTGTTAATCGTCTCGGAAATTTGTTCCGTAAAAATTTATTGCATTAGATATATACTTTTTTATCGTATTTATTATTATATTATATAAGAAACGCGATGTTTGTTAAAAGAAGTTTTCATAAATTGCTTTTATCTGACAGAAAACACTAATCGGGATTTTTTCTTTTTTGGCAATTCTCTTAAATGCAAATTATTTATTATTTATTAATATAACACATAATGCGACATTAATGTAAAATAATGTACATCCGATAATATTAGTAATTCAACTTTATTGGATTTACTGTCTTTCTATCGCAAATACGCGCGATACGCGGATATCGATTTTTTAAATATCAAAGAAGCTTCTTCTCATTAGTATCGACTAATGAACGGAGACGCAACTACGCAGGTTTATTTGTAGAGGGATGTTAATTAAGAAGACGGAACAATTAATGCGGTATTGATCGCGAGAGCACGGCTTTACATCCGATTAATCTGCGTTTTTTCTTCCCCCCCCCCCCCTCTCTCTCTCTCTCTCTCTCTCTCTCTCTCTCTCTCTCTACCTAACTATCTAACTATCTATCTAACTCTCTATCTCTCTATCTCTCTCTGTCTCTCTATCTCTCCGTTGTCCAACCATCGACACATGTGATAGCCATTATTAAGCTTGTTAAACGTATAACGTTAAGAGAAAGAGGGAAAAAGAGAGAGGAGAAGGCAGTTAAAGGTATAGATTATTTTACCATATATAAAATATCTCGATATACAACATATTTTGCAAAATATATGCTGTCAAAATTCGTAGTATACATATAATCACATCTAAAGAATATCTTAACAACGTACATCCGGTTGTTAATCATTACCAGCGCTGTTATATATAGTATTGTCATTACACCGCGTTATGACCAATGACATTTTAAACATTCCTCTGATGAAATTGTTCGTGACGAGAAAGCTGTTGTAGAAGAAATTAAAGAATGCCGCTATAAACAAATGCAGCAGCAATTTTTAATAAGTAAACGAGTGTAGAAACTTGTCTAAAAACTTTAGCGGGAGGCAAGGTTCTCTTACATGTATGATAAAATCGAATAGCTCGGAAGAGGAGCTAACGAAAAAAATTATATTCAAACTCAACAATTGACACGGGTATTTTTGTAACTCATAGATTATAGATCAGGGATCTCAAACAACGTCTCCCTCTCTCCTTTTCCCGAGCCAAATGTGGCCCATCTCCCTTTCCATAGCCTGTTTGCGAGCCATAATGTGATCTTATGGAAAGGATGGATGAGATAAAGGCAGCGTTTGGCGAATTTCGTAACTCCCCGAAGCATGCCAATACACGAATATGCATGCATACGAATTAAAGGATCACCTATCAAGAGATCACGGAAAATAGGGCTAGCCACCTTTCCCCACTTTTATTATGTAACCCGCTATCGAGTTTGAGAACCCTCTCTTACGGACATATCGGTGACACTGGCTATTACCGCATTCGCTTTTACTGTCAATCATTCCGTTGCAGGGTCCACATACGGAAGGAGACCGCGAAGAGGATGGGGATGTACATAACAGGCGTAATCGGCGTGATTGTGTTTTACATCGCGGTGCTCGGTGTCGGAATATGGGCCGCCGCGTTCAAGAGAAAGAAGGCCGCGCAGAGCCTTGATGATATGATGCTGGCGAATCGTCGCCTTGGCCCTCTGCTCGGCGTTTTCACTCTCATTGGTAATTATATTCGAAGACTTGATAAACGTACACACAAAAAAAAATTATCATTTAAATTTCAACGGGCAATCTAAAAAAAAAAAAATAAATTCTACTGTCGCAGCAGAACCTCTCATCTTAATCTTAAAATAAGAACTATTATGGCGAAATAAAAAAACTTGTAGATTATTGCGTATATGAATAAAAGTTCCTCGTATTTATATTATATATTAATTCATGATCTAGAGTTCAAGACATATAATTTAGCATAAAGCTATTTTCCGCAAATAAAATTAGCATTCTCAGCAAATATTTTTTTCGTTATTCATGTAATTAAAATCTATTACGATATCAAAAAGTGCTTTCCTCTCTCTTTTGCACAATATGTGATCTTGATTAGGACTAATGCGACTCTGTTATCCGTGTTACGGATTTCCTGCTTTCGAGATGAATGCTTCAAATGGTTAGGCGAGGTCAAGGATCAAAACAAAATGTGATATCGACAGAGTTACATATATATGCGAATATTAATGGAGCATATTTATAATAAAAATTATAAATAGCATCTCTACAAATTTTCCGATTCGAAGACAATTTTTCGATTTAGCGAAAATCTGATTAGACTATATAACATTATGCATCTTTTTTATTTTTGGCATGTATATGTTGACAATATGTTGGCATATAATTAAATGTTACATTAATATTTTATTTAAATAAAAAATTTCGAATATACTATAAAGATCTGTTACTTGTACTTTAACTGTCTATGAAGATACATGAATGCAAAAAATTATTTTTAATCTCATTTATAATGCAGAAAATTTTCTTACATATACTATTTATAAAAATCTTCTCATTTTTAAATCCTCGACGTGATCTTAAAGTTGCATATACTTTTTTTGTACACTTAAATGTATAAAAAAATTCAAAGATAAAGAAATTAATTATTCGCGAATCATTTTAAAAATTGTCTGCGATGCAGATACCAGTCTCTCTGCAGGCGTTGAACTCACTATGAAACCGATAATTTACGATGAGTTGCCTCGTTCACGAAACACTCTCTCTTTCCACGATCGTTATATTTTCCATTATATTTCACGAAATTATCGCGCAGAAAGCACTCGCGTATTTCGAGTTTATTTTCTCCTCGATATCGACATGTGTCAAGTACGTTGCATTGTAACATCGCGTAAAAAGTAGCGTTATCTTATTTAATATTGATTCGCTCCACACTCTTTGCCCCTATTTTGGGTTTTTATTATTTTTAAATCAACTCTGATTCTGAGGAATACGAAATTTTGCGAAATAGATTTCTATCGATTTCTTTTAATTCATTTATTTTTCACGACCTATTTTTTCACATTTTATATTTTCGTTATTTAATTTCCAATTCCGTTATTCGTCTTCTCTTCATTTGTGCTGAATATCTCTGTGCAACTTTCGCAATAAACACTCCGAGACTCGCAATACAAGAAAACGTGACGTTAACTGTCCTCTTTTTCACCCCCATTTCTCGTGATATAAACGGGATAGAAGAGGTATTCGCGGTCAATACTTGGTCATTTATACGATCCACATGGAGAAAAAAACATAATTTCTGTTGCGACAAATAGATATATAAAATTAATTATTACAATAGTTTTTATCGAGAAAAAGAATCCCATAATATTTCTCCTAAAAATATCAATCATGTAAAGTCAACTATCGAAGACCACCTTTTTCTTCATATATCTGTGTTATATGTACATGTATATTTCTACATGTGCAGCGACATGGGTTGGAGGAGCTTTCGTCAACGGGACTGCCGAGGCCATGTTTACGAAGGGTCTTGCCTGGTGTCAAGTTCCTATCGGATATAGTCTCAGTTTGATTTTCGGTACGTACGATAATCGTATCTCACACATACATACACGGTATCTAGCGATATCCCGATATTTATGTTCTCTATAAACCCGATATTTGCCTCCAAAATGTCAAATAAATATTTACAAAAAAAAAAAAATAATAATAATCGGAGCATCTAATTAATTAATCAAATCAACGACGTACACATGTAGGCGCCATGCTCTTCGTGCGTCCGATGAGGAAGGCCGAGTACGTGACGATGCTGGATCCCTTTCAAGAACGTTATGGCGCAGGTGTCGGGGGTTTGCTCTTCCTTCCGGCATTATGCGGGGATTTATTCTGGTGCGGCGCCGTCCTGAGAGCACTTGGAAGCTCGCTGGCCGTCGTCGCCGGCGTCGATCCGAATATCAGCGTTTGCGCATCAGCACTCTTAGCGGCCGTGTAAGAATTAATTGGGCCGAAATTAAATATTCAATATTTTCTATATTCGCGAATACAAATCAATTACAATATATATTCAGGTCTACTTTATATTATATTATCAGGTTTACTTTACTTTATATTAGAGATTCGACCGCTATACTTGTGAAAGCTTGCAAGCTCTGTTTGATTTCAACAAGAATTAAAATTAGAGAAAGACGATCTCATTGTTTCCCAATAATAGAGTTGCGAGTGAGGTGAGAGACATGTTGTTGTTTTTTTCTTTTTTTCAGATACACAGTCTTCGGCGGGTTGTATTCCGTGGCGTACACAGACGCGCTGCAACTGCTGTGCATTCTGCTGGGTTTAGTTATAGCAGCACCTTTCTCCATGTTTCATCCCGCGGTATCGTTCGAAAACAATCTGACTCGGCGAGACTGGTTGGGACAGATAAAGAACGAGGATCTGGGCGAGTGGGTGGACGGCATGTTGCTGCTGGTCTTCGGCGGTATACCTTGGCAGGTGATTAAACTTTTCAACGTGACATTCAAGGCCAAATCAGATGTCGGAAGAATACCCACGTCTGGGGAATAAGAATTTAAATAAACTTAGTTTGGACGGTCTAGGCAAAAGGTCATTAAGGCTCCTGCATACTCGATTGCCAAGTCCACCAGATTCGTGCGACAGCGTCACACCTGGCAAAATTATGAACTAAAAGGCGTGGAAATGACACTCCACAAGCTAAATTATTCCTGCGAAATACAGCGTCATGTTTCGTTTTAGTGCAGTGTTTTTATGTTTAAATTAATTGTCGTATTGTTAAAATATACCGAAGACTCCCATTTTGTTATAATTTAATATGTGAAAGCAAATATTTATCTCAATTCGACACCTGTCAAACAGCAGTTTTCGTCCTTGATTAGGCTCAATTCAATTCGACATATATATGTTATTTATTGATTACCCAAACAAAAGGAGAGTTTTCGGTATATTTTACAAGTCGGGTCTATCGATTACAAACGCTATTTTATTGAAAAACATTTTTATCTTAACGTATTTCGCAAGAATTTTCATGGTATATTTTCTCGCTTCTGACGTCACAATCCAAGATGGCTGCAGTGAGTATGCAGGAGCCTTAAAAAAAAAAAAAAAGAATTTGAAGAAAAAGAATTACTATACAAATAATTTAAAACATTTTTTCTTCATCATTATTTATGAAAAATTATAAGATCACTAATCATAAATGTATGACGCATGACGACACAAAGTTTTTTCTCTCTCTCTTTCTTTCTTTTCCTCCCTCTCTCCCTCTCTCTCTCTCTCTCTCTCTCTCTCTTCAGGGTTATTTTCAACGAATCCTAAGTATTAAGAGCACTTCCGTTGCAACGACTCTATCAATAGCCTCGATGTTTGGTTGCCTGATACTCGCGGTACCATCGGCCATAATCGGAGTAGTTGCTCGTGCCACCGATTGGTCCATAGTTCCGGGATACAACAGATCGTTCTCCACGGACGACGGAAACGCCGCATTGCCGATGGTCCTGCGATATCTCACGCCGCAATGGGTTTCCTTCGTCGGTGAGTTTGATTGAGAAGAATCGTTTCTCTTTCATTCAGAAGGAGAATATTTGAGAGAACTTGTCATATATCTGTACCAATTAACTTCAAGGTCTCGGCGCGATCTCGGCGGCGGTGATGTCTTCGGCGGATTCCAGTATACTCGCCAGTAGTTCCATGTTCACCAGAAACGTCTACAAACTCACTATACGACCGAAAGTAAGCATAACTATCATCGTTGCTTCATAGAGAGTATTAATAGGCGTTTATTGAAATTTTTCTTTTTTTCTCGTCAGGCATCCGAGCGTGAGCTGAACTGGGTCTTGAGAATTTCCGTAATCGCAGTCTCCGTGCTGTCCACTCTCGTTGCTCTCATGGTCAGCAGTGTTTATTACCTCTCGTAAGTAGAAAAATAGTGTTCTAAGTTCTAATTTTTCATCTACTTGCGACAGTTTCTGCGATTATTCGCATCATATATATATAAATCTGAAAAACTTGAAAAAAGATACAGCCGCAACAATGATATTTCTTGCGTACGAGATGCATCCTTTTTAGCATCATTAACTTCATTTTTCTGTGTTTTGTGGCTTCATTATTATCTCAAGTTTTACAATCGACACTTAAAAGTATATTCGTATTTATTCCAAGGTATTTGTGCTCCGATCTCGTTTACGTCGTCCTGTTCCCGCAATTATTAGCCGTTATTCATTGGCCTTCCCTGGTGGATACATATGGCTGTCTGGCAGGATATTTCATCGCTATTGTTCTGCGTCTCGCTGGTTAGTAACAAGTCTTTATTCTCGGCATAATTATTCAGACGATACAAATAAAGAAACGTCATAATTAGATACATAAAATATCCTTGCTTCTTCAACGTTTCTTTCCACACTCGAGCTTCGTAACACACTCCCCTTTAAATATCAGCTGCTCATCTCTCTCTCTCTCTCTCTCTCTCTCTCTCTCTCTCTCTCTCTGTGTTAGATTTAGATATAATTACCTGAACGTAAAAGGTCACTTTCAGGCGGTGAGAAAGGACTCAGCATCTATCCACTGATTGAATATCCATTCTACGATGCGAGGACGCGTACCCAGAAATTTCCCTTTCGCACCGCCGTCATGATAATCGCCCTCTTCACTCAACTCTTCACCAGCTTTCTCACGAGAAACCTGCTCGGCAAGGGTTATTTTCCGGAATGCTGCGACGTGTTGAGCATCTACTCGCCCGGGAAGTCCAAGGAACCGTCTGGCGTCATGCAAAGCAGCTCCGGCGCCGCCCTCATGGACTCGTCCTCGGTAATTTTACGCATAAAAAATACAAGTCGAGCAAGAGGATCGATGATAACGAAATCAACTTTCAGAAATCAACGTCGGGCATAGACTCGTGCGACGGCACGGGCGTTTACGACGATGACAGAACCACGTGTCATCATCACGCGGAGGACGCGACCGATCGCGGAGACGACAGCACGACGACCGGTCGCGGCGAGCTCGTCGAGCCGTCGAGGCCGAAGTGCGTCGGCATCTCGGTCGTGCAGAGGGCGAATCACAATCTACAGAATCTGCAGAATTTACGGAATTGCATGACGCCGGCGCGAACCCCCGGTACGCCGAGTCAGTACGCGACTGTTCAGAGTGACGCGTATCGAGGCGGTCAGATCCTCGGGGTGAGAAACCTGCGATCTGCGGGTTCCGTCGGTCTGATCCTCTCGCCCACCAGGTCGATCGGCATCCCGGCGACACCCTCCATCGCCCCGTGCGCCCCGTCCTACGCCAAGGTGGGCTGCGAACTCGGGCCGAGCAACGAGAAGTCGCGGGACAACAGCGACAGGATCGGCGTCGTTGACAGGAGCAACGCGGAGTACAGTCTGAACGCTCAGGATAACGTGCCCGGAAGCGTGGGTCCGAAAAAGAGCGTAAAGGGCGTAAAACTGGTCGGTATGGATGGCGGTACGTTACGAAGACCGTCGCTGCAGGTGAGAGACGATCTCCCTCACGTATCGTCGCCCTTGTGAAGGAACACGGGCTTATCTCCTAATCTAATTTCGCGCGCATTTTGTGTTTTGTATTTTCAGTTGTGTTCTATGAATTAAATTCTATGCATTTGTTTATATATATATATGTTTGGTTATTTATGAGCGGCATCTTTATTGTTTTATCAAAATAAAAGAAGAGGAACTATGGTATCCTCGGAAGATCCTGAACCTGGTAAACCTACCCTCTTCAGCATGTGTAATCAAGTAAATTTTTCCCAATATCTTCCATATGTAATTTTTCTTTTCTCCTCTGCTTAATCTTATTACTTTTGTTAATTTTTTTTTTTTTTTTTTTTTTTATTGTGGTTTCTGCTCAAACTGCTTGGAGATTATGATTATTGCAATATGGGCGTTATATTGAAAACATTTATAATTATATTTGGATCTCTGGGAAGATTAACTTTCGCAGTTGAACAATTGTGAAAAAATACATGAAACTTTCGGTAGGAATAAGCGCGAGAGAGAGAGAGAGAGAAGATCATTGTGGTTACTTGTATAAATTCTTTAATTAAATTCATTTTTTTTGTATTTTTGTTTTATATATTTAATTACTTATCAACGGCACGATCATCGATGAGAGATCGATGAACGAGGACTGAGGGATTCTCAGAGAGTCCACGAAATTCACAAGAATTCAAATAGATTTTTCACATCTTCGCATACTTGTTAGCTCTCCCATAAGACGGCAATTTGTGTCACGTGTCCTCAGGGCACATTCTCGCCGACCCCGTCCGTGGAATTAGTCAACATTCTGGATAGGAGACAAAGCAGCGGTTCTTATGGTCCAGGTTCTCTGTCCCCCGTACCGTCGATGGGGATAGAAGCGTGCAAAACCCATGGAACCGCGACCGAGGGACAGGGCGGAAACGAGCATTGCAAGATAAAGAGAGGCATCGTGCGACATCATAGGTATCTATGAGAGAAGGCATGATATAATGTCTTTTTTTTTTGCAGAACGTTATAATTTTTCTTCTTTTATTTATTATTTTATTCTATTTCTTCCTGAATCTACATACTTTCACGTTACAATTGAAAAAAAAAAAAAAAAAAAATCATGTCCACCGTAGTAAAAATTGGAATATTTTCTTCCTGAGATTCATTACATTATTCTATGAAATTTTCGAGAATCTATATATGTCCAGCATGACGTAACACACTCCGATGCAAAATAAAATGGACAATAATTATATCTATAACAAAATTATATTATTTTATAATTGAAGTGCGCTGTTTGTTAAAAACAATGAACTCTTAAGATTGATTCGGCATCCGCTGTAAAAGGTTCGATCGTCGAACACTCTCTCCGATCTTGCTCTCAAACGTTTGCGCAGCTTCAATGATACGGGCGACCGAACGCTGACGACGCTCGCCAGACAGCCCAATTATCCGTCGATGCCGTTGAGACCGGAGGATTGCCGTATGACACTGGCGAAGAAGGACAAGAGACTGGCCACCATCGGCAGGCATTCATCGGTGACGAATGAAACCGAACTCGGCAACACGAGCAGCATGATCGTCTGCAGTCCCACTTACAGCATGTACGGCTCGGCCACTAAGAGCTCCAACTACTTCGTCACCGATGACGAAGCTGTCAGCAGGTTCTAAGGCGGGAACGTAACGTAGGAGTTCCTTCATCCCAAGAGCGAAATTTTCAAACTCCATATCTAAAGCGCAAATATTGAAACTGACACACGCTTGGTTGATGCAAAAAATTTTGTCGTTTTTCAGTATTGTGTTGTTTTCTATATTTTTTTTCAAAAGATACAATGAAGTTAAAAATAAAGAGTTTTGCATAAACAAGAGATTTGAAAAATGTATTTTTATTTCATTTATATATTAATTATAAAATATATCATTATTAATTAGAAAAAATGTATTGTTTAGACTAAAAAAAATATATATATATATATATATATATTAAAGAAGGCAACACGATGATTATTTTAATTAATACGAAAATATGTCAAAATTCGACGTGTAATTTTTCATATTTTTAATATCTTACATATACGATGAACCTTTTGCATCAATCTATGTATTAGTATCATTCAGTTCAGATTTCAATATCACATGCAAAAATTCTCTTTATTCTTCATTACTAACGATTGTATTATCTTAAAATAATCGTTAGCAAACTCCCAGAATATATTTGAAAAAAAATCATAATTGTGAGTTTTTTCGCTCGATATTCTACTGGTACGTTTCTTATTATCTTTATGGCACAAAATAACTCTCTTTCTCTTCGGAGAACACAAAGGACAATCATAAAACTCGCCCCCTCGACGCGCTCAATCGTTATACGATTTTATTTGCCGTTTGCTAAATTCTATAGATTTTAAAAGATTATCACACACAAATTTACACAAAAACATATACACGATACAAGCATCTCTCGATCAAATGCTGAGCACATCATATTACTTGACAGAATTTATATTGAACGTTTTATTAGAAAATCTGGCGAAACACTTGTGTTCTCTGTATGCTTGTATACTTGTGTTCATACTTTGCATGTTACGGGCTCTATTGTTGCTATATTGTATTTTATTACGTTCCTCGATTCGAACAATACTTCATCATTCTTGTAAAAATCTCACAAACTTTCTCGGTCTGTTCGTCGTGTTATCGTGAATGAAAGATCAAGTAGATGAAGGAGGTATATCAGTCTTATGTAAGTTACTTTATAAGTATCATTACTCCTTGTACACTGTATTCGTATTGGTATTGTATATTCGCACTGTCAATTTAATGATGCAATAGTATTTGATGGAGCTATAGTCAGTCGATAGTTCAAACTGCACTGTAAAAATTAAATTACACTATATAGTCACACTGTCAATATAACTTTAAAATAGAGGAACTGTAATATTGTCGTATATACAACTTTTATCTACTTGCTTCTTCTGAATAATTTCGGAATAACAGATATTAAAATTCCTTATAACAGTTGATTAAATTACAACGAACTGTTAGAAATTCAGCTTGTGTAATTATAAGTTTGTAAGCTCGAAAGTAAATTTCCTTTCGAATTTATTTTGATTCAATTGGATTTCATAGCGCGTTTGTGTGTACAATTATAATGCTAAACTAAACTTGTTCCTTTTGTAAGAACAGTTGTGTTCTTTCATTACTTAGATTTTATTAAAGGTACTTTCTTAATCGATTAAGCATTTATATACATTAATGAGAAATATAGTGTTTTATATGTAGAGTTCTCAGAAGAGATCCATTCCTATATACCAAATCATCAGACTGACATAACTATATAACGGAACCAATAGTTTATAGACAATGTAAGCAATTTTGTACAAAAAACCATAGAAAATCTCCTATTTCGCAATATTCCATTTGAATAGATAGGACGAAAACCACAGCAGACAATCTTGTTTTATTAAGAAACTGAGAGGCTCGACTAATATTATGGATATTAAATGTTTTTGTACACACACACATACACCCCACGCGTACGTATTTATACATACATAAGTACATCTGTGTGTGTGTGTGTGTGTGTGTGTGTGTGTGTGTATAAAACACAAACGAGAAGGATTCCATGCGCATTTGCAACAACTTTAGATAAGTCAATCTTCTATAATAAGTTCCAATTAATTATATTAGTGATAAAATAATAATTTCTTAAAGATAGACGCATCACCTATATTAGACATTTGGAATTATAATGTTAAAGGCGAGAAAAATGGGATAAACTAACGTTTTAACATCAAGCATACGTATAGTTTATAAGCATCTTATTGTTAATCAAGAGAAATGCTACCAATCATGTCATGTTATTTCGATAAATTTATTCTCACGTTTCATCAATTGAAATATTTATTAAACCTCAGCGCATTTAATGAATTTAATGTGCGATGCAAACGAGACATTTCCATTTTTCTCACTTTTACCTTTATACATTCGGCGTCATACTAGAAGGAACTTCATGTGATAAGGTATACTTATGACGCTGATTGTGAGTATAATATGCATATGAAAGTCACATACATACATGTTTATACTATCCTCTTCTAGTCTAATTAGGGAAGAAGGAGAAATGCAATCTCTGATAAACGTAATCGTAAAAAGAACAACGTCGTAAGTTCCGTCAAACGAAAAAAAAAAAAAAAAAAACGGAGCTTAAATCGTTGATAAAATGGAACGTCCAAAGAGTGTCATGTGCAAATTTATTATACATATATCGAAGGTACGATATTTTTCCACCAACGCGATATCTCGTTAGCTCTGTAGTATTATTGTATAATTAATTACACAAACGCGAACTACATATATATTTACGATTAATCGACGTTAGCTGGAAAACAACAATCAGTTTTCCCTGAGCTCAATATTGGTATCTAGGAAGAATAAATACGATTGATATTTAGAGACGATTACTTGTAAATAGAGGAGCACTTTTGTCTCCAAAAAAAAAATTTATTTCGCGTAAATAGTAATAAAGATATCTTTCTCATCATCCGTGCTCTGCAAAAAAATAAGTATAAAACATCAATTTACATATGTTATAAATCTTTGTTTACTATTATGTCGTTTCTATTAATTTCGGAGATGGAAATTTATAAAATTGTTGCAGATGAGAAACACACGTGTCAAGTAATAACTGAAACTTCTAACGGCGGTAAAGATATTCCGTGTTGAAAAAAAAAGTAATATTTATTATCTAAAAAATATATAGCAAATTATATTCTCAATATACTTTTACATCAGAGAGGGATGGAAAAAATAACTGGACGGAACACGGTTTAATTGCGAGAAACATGGTAAGCTAAAGCTTACGTTGATATCCTTTCTAAATGTCATTCTTATGCGGCTGTTATATACCTTTCCACTGTAAATGAATAATTAATTAGAGATTAGCGCAAGACGATCTCGTAATACTTAAAATGAGTGAGACTTCATACTCGATAAGAATCGCTCCCTTTAGACTCTCTCCGTACTTTTATAAAGACAAAGATGATGTAAAATAGCAAAATGTAGAAGATAAACATCGAATACCTGCATCAGTATTATTAAATTTAAGGACGAGCATTTCGACGAGACTTAATTGACTCCGGAAAGGCTTCGTGAAAAAGTTCTTCGTAGCGATATTTAATCCTTTAAGATAGAATAATTCAATATAATCGTACTAATACGAATCTTATTTCCTAAGCATTTCCACCATGTACAAATCATTAATCCTAATAATCCCATTACAAGCACTTACACAACTATATTCGGAATAATATTATTAATAGAGTATATTAATAGAAAATTAATTTTCATTAATATAGAATCGCTCTTATAAAATACCCTGTCGTTTATAAATTTGTTTTCTTTAATATCGTAAGATGGTATCTCATCGTATATTTTTCTGTGATGGTGTCTATCATTCTTATACGATAATTCTTCATGTTTGCATAAGAGATAACATGGTAAATATTTAGGATCTGTATCTATTTTCTCTAGAAACTTTAAACATCGCTTTCTTCAAGCTCACGCATACCATCAAAGAGAGCCTTTGTAAGAAATAGCGTTTGTACACATTTATACCTATGTATATCATGTATTACACATTACTAATAAGTAGTATATGTACAAGTATTTCGTCTTGGGGTAAATACGCAGTCGATATTGTGCAACGTGAATTATGTGCCAAAGCGTAAGATAAAAAAAATGCCATTGGCATGACCGTGCCGATGATTTGCGTCCAAGAGGATCCAATTAGAAAATTTAAATCGATCTAATTTCAGCGGACTTCAATTTCGCGATGCTCTTTAAAAACAATTAATCTACAACATTGAAAATTTAATCCATTGGTTTTAATACTGGATGCAATCCTTGTTGATTCGCATACTAGGGATAGATCGTGTCATTTTTTTTTTCCTAAGAAGGCTAAAAAACCAAAATTTTCCAATGAATTCATTGAAACTATAGAGTTGTTTTAACATGGAAATATATAATACAACTCGATAAATATTTAATAAGATTTAAAAAAAAAAAAACGAATAAAATTTGACAATTGGCTCCCTGAATCTTTCGGCGAATACAGTCAGCTGATGTACAAGTTAGTCATGTAAGCTTGCCTTAATATAAGAATTGTTCATTATGACAGTAAGATTAACAGGAGAAAGAGTTGACGTCCGATATGTGCATAATAAAGTTCCGAAAAGGTTTTCCTTCAAACTTTTTTCATGATTTTTAACGAAAATATCTCAAATGCTCCAAAACTGATATACTTGAAGGGATATTTATCGCAAATAAAATTTAGTCGAGATAGTGTTCAAAAATTGTAAATGTTATTTTTCACGCGAGAAAAACATAAAATTCAAAATATTTTGACGTAAAATATTTCAATTCTCTCTGCCTCTTTCTATCTTCACTCGTCTTCATTTCTCTCTTCATTTCGAACCGCTGCAGCTCTCCATATTGTTCATAATTTTATATATATAGATATATACATATATTTGATTCTATATATTTACATTTTCTATTTTCTATTTTTTTATTTTATATTTTTTATATTTTGTAAATTGTTGACCATTATATAATATCTGATATTATGTTACTTTAAGTATGTATATTTGTTCCAGTTTTTATCAATGATTTCTGCAGTGTGACATATAAATTTACATCTCTGTTTTTGTTCATATTCAGGCTAGGCATTATCAGCGCGATAGATGTAGCATCGTTCTTTGTTGCAAATGCGCTAAACATTATTGTCATATGTAGTCTGCTGTATATTACTTTACATACAATAAAGATATTATTATTATTGTTATTATTGGGGATATTACTTGAGAAATTTTCACCAAATTTCATGAAAATTATTGCGGAATCTTTTCGAAATTTTAGCTGATATTTATTCTAGATATTTTCATCATTATAAAAATCATCCGCATTAACAATAGTCTTTATAGTGTTATCATTACCTGTCACGATCGCATTATTAGAATAATAATCTGTAAAGAACAATGTCGCTCAAAGTATCGAATAAAGGAGACGAACGCAAGTCCCGCAAGAATAGCATTTATTTAAAAACATGTATATCTTATAATCCTAGGTACCAAAAGTAGTCATTTTGACGTCAAATTGCATCAAAATGATATTAAAATTAATTTGCTATCTGGGACTCTTGGTCATATTATTAATTTATTTTATCTTTCTGTGATGTAACACTTCTAAAACACAATTGAAAAATTGCCAGAATGACAAAAAGTCCAAAATTTAATTTAATTTATCAAATTCTGTATATTTCATAATTTTGTTAATTCTATTTTAGAAAGAGTTAACGCACGTACGCATATACACACAGATACATATAGATATATATATTCTCGTATTTTATTTTTATAATAAAGTTTTTACTTTATTTTCAGTTATGTGTGTGTGTGTGTGTGTGTGTGTGTGTGTGTGTATGTGTAATCGTTATATCTTCTTAATTTACATATAAAATGTAAGAAAATGTATTTAAAAAAACACATGTAATACCAATGATGAGCTAAACAAATAAAAGTATTTATTATAATATGAGATATGAAATGATTAAGTTAGACATTTGTGAAATATTAATCGAAAGTAGCACCGCATTTAATGTGATAATTTTAAATAAAGTATTCAAAAAATTTTTTTTATTTGCGCAGTCTGATTAAGTTAAAACTGGTGTAAAAATCGTTAAGAAATACCGATATAATTTTATAAGCATGTAACAAACTGACTAATGTACAGTGTAAAAAAGTACATATCGAAAATCATTTTCATATGTTCGCAATATAATTTTAACTACGCCAGTTTTAATTGCGTCTGGTTGTAGAATCTACGATCAATTTGAAACTGAAATTGAAATTGCTGTAAATTTCGAAATTGCCTAAATTGCTTAAAAATCGAAATTGTCGAAAACATCAAACGGCTGTATAATGGTTTCAGTTACAGAAAATATATAATCGATCAATTTTAAATCAAACTATATTTAAAAGACGATAAAAATAAGTTGCTCTATGCGATGATCGATTTATCAATGCAAATATCCCTCTGTGATTGGCCGATTTATTTATAATCTGTTGTATAAAATTATATAACATCATACTACA
Organism: Lasius fuliginosus; assembly: GCA_949152495.1. NCBI lineage: Eukaryota > Metazoa > Arthropoda > Insecta > Hymenoptera > Formicidae > Lasius > Lasius fuliginosus. Next base: position 306,985 of record OX424453.1, on the reverse strand, counting down.
TGTACGTGTGCACAGCGAGTCACAAAAGTATTCCTTTGATTACTACTTCACAAATAATTTTCACATTTTTTTTTACTAGAAATGTTGAGAGATACCTATTAATAAAAAATATACATTACAATAAGAATTCTCAGATCTTTTTAAAAAAAAATAATTAATCTTTTAAAGTTAAGAATAGGGGGGAGTACGAATACTTTTGTGACTTACTGTGTTACTAGCTAGGATAGTTATCTTCTTTCGCTTTATATATATAAAAAAGCAATATAACAGTATTCATTCATATAATGACGAATATCATCATATAATGACGAATATAACATTTCTTTCAATTGCATACTATCTCATCTTCTCATCATTCATAAGAATCTAACAACACGCTATCATTCATAAGAATCTAACAATAGCGCAAATTATATCGTTGTTATAGAGATTCAATAGTATAAATTAAAAAAATTAAATTAGTATCATGGAATTTTTGCGCTTTTCGTCAATGTTATACAAATGACAGAGAAAACCGGAATTCTATAATAAATTGCGAGGAGTACATTATAATAAATAATTACACAAACTAGTGCTGTACAAATATTATTCTCAATTAATGCTTTTCGTTATTTTTTTTGTTTTCTGAAATCGCGATTAACGAGTAAATTGCCTTAAAAAACTTTGCAAAAATTAATAATATAAAGTTGATTAATTTTTTATTCATATGGTATATATATATATATATATATATATATATATATATATATAAATATAAATTATAAACATGGTATAATACAAATTACAGAAAATACGTATTACAGAAAAATAATAGCTTTATTCCTCCTTTTTCCTGCAGAAAGATATACAAAAAGATGCATACAATTATAATCATTGTTGAGTTGTGAAATCTTAATGACAGACAGATGAGTTCTGAAATTGACTTGGCAAAACTTCGAGATGAAACGTTAAACAATATGTTGACAATTCAATTAAAATATGAATAATAATTGATAATAATAGGTGGTAAAGAGAAAAAAATTACTTAAAATATACATACATATTTATTATTGAATTTTGAACAATAGATATCTCCGTAATGCAACTCACAAAAATTCACAATTTCTTGGAAACAATTTACATTAAAAAATATATATGTATATATATAATTCAAGTTCAGAATGTGTTAAAATTTCAGTTATACTAAGAACTGTTTGCGTAATAATAACAGTTATCATCTAATAAACTGCGGTGATGATTTAAAAATAACGATTAATGAATTTCTAACAATGTATGTATCTTTTAGAATATTTAGAAGTACAAATATGGAAATGTGTGTGTGTGTGTGTGTGATGTGAAAATTCACATACACATATATTCTTTGGAAACTTAAAAAATAACCAGACATCCTGTTTTTAGATAGTATGTCTCACTTCATTCATTTAATTCTCAAAATGTCCTGTTTTTCTTTAATGTTTGCTATAATATCGCTAATAAAAGTTATTATACAAAAAGAATATTAATACTTAATATAAAGTTAAATTTCAACAGGCTATAAAGAGCCAGACGCGGATGTTAGTGCGTCAGTTTCAAGGAAAATTAATTTTTCGTTGAAACTGATTAGTTGTGTACAGGGCACAATTTTTCTTGGTCCGCTACGAAGCAATTAAATTAAATTTCTCATTAATATTTAAAACGGATTTAAATATAATTTGAGTTTCTGCATATATATTTTTGAAAAATATAATTTAATTAAAAAAATTAAATACTCGTTAAAGCTTTAATTTTTTTCACTGCACTTCGAATTACGTCAGAAGCGACTTTGTCTTTATCTTGCAATATGCACATTATGCATAAATACTCATATGTTTCACCTGCACGTCCTATATTTTCAGAGAAAATGGAAATACTGACAATCGACATTTACAGTTATTTATTAAACCACAAATCAGAAAGAGTTTTGAAAAATATTTCACCAATCGCAAGTGACGGTATATGAAGAAAACTAATTTATTTCGAAATATTTTGCAAGAAAAAAATTCACATAATTTCTCGCTTCCGATAATTCAATGACAGTGAGGGAATTGGAGTTTTAATTGTTCGCTGCTGTAACCATATCCAAAAGATGTATCTGATGTAGAATTTAAAATATATTGGTTGCGTTGATAACTTACAGTCGCATTACAATTAAGATATTTTGCAAAATATTGTTATATGATTTAAATTCGTACAGCATCGCGATCATTAATTTGGAATTATTTTTAAAAAATTAAATTTTTATTCAATTTCATTTAGAATTTAATCTATAATTAATTACTTCTCTAGTTAAGGTTTGTGTTTTTACATATATAATTTATATTTAATTAATTGTATATTTTTATATTTGAATTAATATTTATTTCTTTATTTGTGTTACATTTTCAGTTTCTCATAAGCTATTCATATCCATCGTTGATACTGTATCTTTTTTAGTATCACAGGAACACGATATACATAAACATTATCGTATATAATAGTTTATAGACAGAAACTAATAAAACTGAAAGTTATAGCGGTTCCGATTCACACCCTGATTGATCGAACTGTGTATTAAAAAGTTCCATGTTTGAAACTCGAATTTTTAATATTATCAATCTTTTTAATATTATCAATCTTTTTTCTTCTATATGCGATTAATTACTATCGATGATAGTAATTAATCGCTTCGGCGGCAGAAAAAGAAAGAGAAAATTATTCTCCCAAATTGAGAGAAATAGTTAATATATTAAAAGTTGATATACTAAAAAACACAGCAGTCAATGAAATATACATGCCACAGTTTTATCACACACACACACACACACACACACACACACACACACACACACACACACACACACACACACACACACACACACACACACACACACACACACACACACACACACATATACACACACACACACACACACACACACACACACACATTATTGATTAAATATCATAAAAATTAATGTGTACGTAAAGAATTTTTATTATAAACAAACATTGTTATTTAAATAAAAAATTTATGAAAAGTATGTCTATTGAGATATTTTGCCAAAAAGTTTGAACATATATATGTATGCACTTATATAAAAAGTAATTGTCAAATATTTACTTTTATATACTTTTGACTTTTATATACTTTTATTATATATTTTTGGCTTTAACTCGGAAATACCTGTTCAAGACAATAAATAGAGATATTCTGAACAGAGTGAGACAAAAATTAGACTTAATTGCCGTCAGTGTCATCAGAATCAGTGCGATTCAAATATGCTATCAGTTAAAATAACATTTATTTTCGGCCCGAAGAAAGACCGATTGTCAGCGTTCCCGGATTTCACTTTGTAAAAACAACTTCAAGCGAAACTGTCGTATCGACGAGCAACAAACTGATCGACTCGTCATTCGTTTCATTCGTCCTTCGATTCGATCGTCCCGTAACAGTCGTAACAGTCGACAGCTTTAGGTACGAGACACGTAAGGCGTACTGTTATAATGACTACGTGCCTCGTGCTTTGACGAACGCTCGTGCAACGCGAAATCTTGCACCGAATTGCATTTAAAACCCGGACAGTGTAAGCAAATGTAACAGTCCGGATTTTGGGACACCTGCTGCATCGTGTTCGTAGTCACGAGCATTACATTAGCCGAGTTCGCGTTGTTCGGCGCCAACTGGTAAGGCACGCTTTCTTTGAGTAATAGAGGTGGGTAACTACTACGCACGTCATTGCCGATGTTTGTCTGCTGCTGCTGCTGCTGCTGCTGCTGCTGTTGTTGTTGTTGCTGCTGCTGCTGCTGCTGATGTTGCTGCTGTTGTTGCTGCGAATACGACGGTGGTGGCGGATATGCTGGTCGTGTTTGTGACGGTCTGGGTGCTTGATAAGTAGTTTGCATAAACGGTCTAATCGCCACGGTGCCGATGCTCTGGTGGATAGGTTGAACCGTTGTGCATATGGGATAAGCGACCTGCGCCGGTAAGTTTTGATGGTAGATCGGCCTCTGTTGCGTCATCTGCTGCGGCGCGACATTGGGATTATTCAACGACGGGAACCACGCGAGAGGTGGTACTGGGTACTGCTGTGTCTCGACCGGTTTCGCCACCTTGTTCATTGTCGTGTTATACGAAACTTTGTGCAACGGCTTTACCCCGGCCACTTGATATTGTCGGGAATTGCCGAAATCGATCACTCGATTTAATGAACGCGCGTTGCCAGATGGATGCACGCTGCTGAATGGAGGCAAGCTGCCGGATGAAGGCGCGCTGCCGGATAGAGGCGCGTTGCTGGACAGAGGCGCGCTGCTGGACAGAGGCGCGCTGCTGGACAGAGGCGCGCTGCTGGACAGAGGCGCGCTGCTGGACAGAGGCGCGCTGCTGGACAGAGGCGCGTTGCTGGACAGAGGCGCGTTGCTGGACAGAGGCGCGCTGCTGGACAGAGGCGCGTTGCCGGATAAAGACGCATTGACGGATAGAGGCGTGTTGCGCGTCATCATCGGATAAGGAGCAGGATGTTGGATCTGTGTCATGTGCTTCGAGGAATTAAACTCTGACTTCTCTGACATTTGCACATTGTTGGACGTACATGCTCGATCGACACTTTGCTCGTTCTGGGCCCATGTAGGACCGATGTGCATCGACTTGTGCTTCATCAACTTGTCCAGGCTATCGAAGAACAGGCCGCATATTTGGCATAGAAAACGCCGCGATGAATTCGTGTCCGTTAATTCCGCCAAGGACTTTACGCGTAGAAAAGATTTGGGTATGGCGTTCATGGCGTTCTGCGGTAACGACGTGTCCTTGACTTTTTCTCTGGGAGGTTTCAGTCTTGAAGACGTCGAGTCATTATCCGCGCTATTCTCCCACTCACGATCGACTCGTCGTGTCGTCGCCGTTGAATTCACAATATTCGTATGATTGACAGTTATTTCGTTACCTCGCGAAACGTTTGCATTTGCTTGGAGCTCTCTCGTCGAAGTCGTCGAATTAATTTCGGCATTGGAATTCGAAGTCTTGCTAGCATTACCGGAAGTTTCTGCAGAGGCAGCGGTCGCAGAAGCATCGCTCAAACATTGTCTCTGCTTATCAGAGACAACCGTGACAGGATCGGACGTCGTAGCGCTTTCTTGCGCGTCCTTACGTTTACCGGAAGGCGCGTCATTGGATTTTCTCGACCCGGTCTTCTTGATCCCGCTCGACGTTGAACTGTCCTCGCTCTCCGACATCACTATTATCAGCTCCTCCTCTTCCGAAACGTCGAGATTCTCCGAACTATCATTGCTATTCTTACTCTTCTCGTTATTGTCATTTTCTGTCGCTCGTTTCGACTTCGTCGTAACGCTCGGGGAAACTTGCGCGAGCGACTTCTGCTGGACATTCGCGTCGTTCCCAATATTTTGCGTCTCTTTGCTGGAACATACCGATGACAATTCCGGCAACCTCGTCGTCTCGACTCTCGTGGATTGTTTATTTTTAGACGGCGAATTTTGCTGTACAGAAGCTCTCAACGGTTCTTCCCGACTCGGATTATCATCCGCAATAATCTTCTCGGAAGATTCTATCCCATCGAAGGAACTCACATTCGCGCAAGGTAAACGCGCATCGTCGTTTACAATGGCGTTTTGCAAATTTGCGAAGTTCTGGTCGCGATATATCACCTTGCACGAGATCGGCTCGTGTTGTTTTTCGGCACTGTTCCTGTGCGTAATCGCATGTTCTTGAAATAGGTCAATGGTATCGTAATGATTCTCGCAGAGAGAGCATACGTATTCTTCCTGCAGTGTGTCGTGAGTCAGCCAATGCTCCTCGAAATCTTTCAGAGACTTCCATATGGTCGTGCACACTTTGCAGATAAGCACTTTCGTAACGGCGGTAACGGCCACGCAGATGTAATGCGAGTGCAGTTCCCGTTTTTGTTTGTGCTTCAACGAATGCAGCTGGAAGAGCGCTCTATTGTAAAATGTCTTATTGCAAAATCCACATATCAGCAAAATCTGCATCTTCTCAGACATGGCCGAGCTCGCGTTTCTGCTATTCGAGGATCCATTGTCAGGCTTGCTTCGGCAGAGTACTTCGTGCGACTTCAGATCCTGTTCCAAAATGAAAAGCGCATTGCATTCCTGGCACTTGTAATCGGCTACCTCCGTATAAACTTCCATCTGTTTCTCGTTGTCCGTGGCCGGCAACGTCTCGACGAGTTTCGAGCCGACGTAGCAGATGTTCGGAAATGACAAGCGACTAGTCAAAAACCGCCGGTTCTTCACATGATGATTGAAATGGCCGTTGAACAGAGGTCCTTGCGCATGAAAGATCACTTTACATATGTTGCAGAGGAAGGTCAACTTTAGGATTTTGCGATTGAATTGGGTATGCATCGTCAGATGGGTCTGCAACTCCTGGATGGAGTTCAGCATTTTCTGACAGACGACACACAACAACTTGGGCGTCCTGTTGGGTCGTCGATTCTTGACACAAGACGCATTGTCAACGGCGCGCTTACAATGTGTCTCAAAGCACTCAAAGCGTCGAAATACCGTCTGGCAAGTTTCGCACAATAACACTATCTCAATCTGAATGATGTGATTCCTGTTGGCCGTATTGGGCCTGTGACACTTGCAGATAGTAGTAGTAGTAGGCTTGACACGCACTTTTTCTCTCTCCACGTATCGAATCCTATCCGTCCCGTCTTCGAGGTCATTAGCTGCAGACATCGACTGTTCTTGCGAATTTCGTTCCATCTCTACTTGTAATAAATTCGATGTTTTGTCTTTCTCCTTAGCTATATCGCGTCGCGATCCTTCCAAAGCAGCGAGATTTCGATCCGTGTTCGATTGGTTTGCGTTCTCTAGTAGTCCTTTCTCCTGCACATTAATACCAGTCTCTTTAACAGATGCTCCTATTTCTATTAAAGTATCGCAGACTTGACGATTGTTTTTGTTAGTTTTTTTGCGCGGAAAAATAATATCACTTCTGATTGGTATATTCTTGATAGTGCGATTCGCATGTTCAAACATATGATCGAACAGCTGTAAATAGGTATTAAAGGATTGTGAACAAACCTTGCATTGCTTTCCTTTGTCGTGGCTATAGTTGTGGTACTTAATTTCTGAAAGTCCCGTTCCGCTTGGCAATATCAGGCGATCCAACTCGGAGTTTGATTTTAGAATCGATCTGGTTCTGGTTTTGGTTTGTGATAATTGCGTCCGTAAATTCTTGCTCTGTATTTCGCTGCCACTCGACGGTAATGAGCGCAAGAATGAAGTTTCTTTATCGGTATTACTGAGAGTTCGATCGGATTTACGGAAGTCACTTTCCTTATTAATAGAAGAATTTTGTTGCGAAGTCGATGGTTTTGAACATTTTTTTTCGTCTTGACAAATTAATGTTATTTTCTCTCTTTTCGTGGATTCTTTGCGTTTTGATGCATTGTCAAACAAATTCGTGACTTTTTCACAATTATTCGCCTTATGTTTTAGTAGTAATCTGAAATCCTTGAACGATGCATTACATGTAATACACTTAACTTTATCCTGGCACACCAACTGATTAATGCGCACTTTTGAGGTCTTCGACATCTTTGTGGGTGGCATATCATTAATTGACGGTTGAAAATTGCTCGGTTTCTCAAATGGTTTCTCTTTTAATAAAAATTTTTCCAAAGTCGTGTTTGAATTCAAGGAAGAATCTGATACAATAATATTCTCTTCTGTAGCATCTTTACGCGGACTTCTGGAAATGGGGCTGTTTTTCGATTGAAGATCGTTCTTAGCAATAGTTTCTTCAACTCTCTCTTTACTTGGAAAATTCGTATTACTGGTGAATAATTCGAGTTTAAATGTATTGTTACACTTCGTCGATTGCGCTGGCTCTTGTTTTCTCGGCGAAGTACGTTTTCCAGATGATCTTACCGATGTATTATCTTTCGTGGAAGATGTAGAAGCCAAAGAAACTGGATTCTTACATTCCGCGTCCGCCAATTTCTTTGACAAGTTTCGCGAAGTGGAGACTGCTTTTGCCGATGTCGATTGTGCAGAAGCAGATTGTTCGGCACTTGTCTTTTGCGGTTTCTTCACGGATTGTGGACAAAATGCATTTCGCCATCTTTGAAGTAGTAAAGAATTCTTCTGCGGCGAATTATTTCTTTTGTTTCTCGATGTGTTCGGTGATAAATTTGTATGCCGATTTTGGCTAGAGGTGGGCGCAAATTTATGAGGAATTTTAAATAAAGCATTCTCGTTACTGCTACTCTCCACAACTTGATCATCTGCAAAAATTAAACATAAGTATTAAGCATAAATAACTTATCCAAGGAAAAAAATCAAGAATCAACAAGATCACAAATAAATGATACTAATACAATCAATAATATTTTTTAATACTATTGCTTAAAACTATTGCCTATTTTTTAAACAATAATTAAATAAATTATTATATCAGTTGTAATATACAGGCTCTCCTGTCAAGAAAGATTATTCTTTATCGCAACTTTCCAATTTTCAACATTTATCTTTCTGTCTCTCAAATCAAAATTCTTCAAATCAAAGTGAAATGTCTACTTGAGATTCAATAAAGAACATAATATTATTTATCTGTTTCTCTGAAGCTTAGTTTTGAAAAAACTTTTTTATTTTTAATTTTTTGTAACTAGAAAATGTATTTTAAATATATTTACTTAATTATCTTAAATTATAAAATTTTAAAACTTAGGGAAAAAAATGATTCAAAATTGGCTAAAAAATCTATGGTTTAAAAGAAATACATAGTAAGAACTACCCTGTGTACAATAGTTAACTTAATCTGAAATATCTAGAATATATTTTTATGTACAACTTTAAAGAAAGAATTTCTTAATAAGAAATTGCACGAGATTTTGAAAGACTGATGATAATATATTAGATTCTTTTAGATATGATCTTTTCAGTAATGTTACATAAAACACTGGTTATATATATAAAAAAAAAAAAGAATTATAATATTATAGAAAAAACAGACGAATTATAATATTTTGTAATTAAAGAAAAATAGCCTATGTGTATCAAGACAAAATTTGAAAGAGTTGTACCTTTTATTGAACTTTTATCTACATCCGATTGTTTGAAATTTTTGTTCACACTTTGTCTGCCAGACAAACTGTAGCTTGTATTATTATTTTCCGTGAGAGTAACGTTATCGTCTGTCGTACTTTTTCTTCGTATGTGTGCAAGTCCAAACAATGACGAATCGCGAGGTTTGGATGAAGAATTAGAACTTATTATAAAGTTTATATATTTCTTTGTTAAACGATTGATCTCAGTTGCCGAATATTCTCCATTTTCGAAAGAAATGCCTAAAGCCTCCAATTTTATCATCAAAACTTTAGGCTTTTTGAATAGCTTGTATTTCTTTCTTAATTTTATCATATCCAATGAATCGTTTGAACTCGCTGGATTGTGTTTCTCGACACGAGTACTAGACACCATTGACATTTGTGACAGATGGATATCTTCTATTTCCGACAAGTTGCATCTATTTGATTGAATTTTTTTATTTCTTCGACGTTTTGATGTTGCCTGCTTTCGTTTGTTTAATTGTTGTTCTTCTATCAATTGAGATTCAATAATATCTAAAGCATTTTTTATTCTGCTTGTTCGCCATTTAATGATATCCACATCATCCATTTGTTCCAATCTCGTTAAAATAATACATGCCTCATGACTTATCTGTATATTCGTTCGCGATTTTTCTTGATCCATCCTTTCATGAGATAAATGAGATTTGTTTCCATTATCATCTCTACTTATTTCTATATTACTTTCAGCTGCAATTTCATCATCGCTAGGTACATCTGACGATATTCTTCGACAGCGTTTTCTCCTTGGCTGCGATGCAAACGATATAGACGATATAGATGACATAGACGATGTAGATGTTATAGATGATATAGACGAAGACCTTTTTCTTTTAGTCTTCCACTCATGCAACTTTTCTTGTGTGGCAAATTTTCTAGACATGCCTTTCAACCTTTCCTGAAACAATGTTTTCATTAATTTTTCTTTATTTTTAGACAAAGCACATTTGGATACATAAATTTTATCAGTATTTGAATCTTTTTCTATTGTCTCGCTATTTGATGATGAAGATAAAAAATTGTAACATGCAACTGCATCAATAGCGTTGTTAGATGAGACTGTATTCTTTTTTTTATGAAACTTGTATGGTAAAATACGCGCACATACATATGTTTCAGTACACAGGTCTTCCACTTCATTCTGTGCTTCATATGTCGATAAAATTAAACTTTCAGCATTCCCTTGAGTATCTTCGGCATCTTGGGTATCTTGGACATCTTGTACATCCTGTTGAGTGGCCACACACAATTCCTCTTGTATTTTTTGTGATTGTTCATATAAGTGAGCACACGTATTATCATCTATCTTATCTTCTAATGATTCCATAGTAACTTCAGTAGTAGGTTTCCCCTTTTTGAATGTTTGCTGAGACGAAAATTTTTTAGTTTTCTTCTTTTTACCGTACCTTCCAAATTTCCACATTCCAAGTTTCCGTTTTTTTTTATTTTTAACTAAGTGTGTATTTGTTTGTTCATTCATTATCTGCTTATTTGATAAACGTATTATCTTTACTGAAATATCTTTCATGAGATATTTATTGCAATCTCTCTTTTTAATTGGATCTTGCACCAAATCATTTGTCTGCTTCATTGCTTCATTCAAATCTGCTTCATTCAAATTTGAACTTGTATTTATTATTGATCTACTATAACTTGGTGCTGCATTAAATAATTCCTCGTCAGAGCTATCCATCTATAACATATTTAATGTAAACAAATTATGACTCTTATAATTAAAATATATTTTATATAATAATTGTTAATAAATACATATAGAACACACATTACATTTATTATTGTCAAAAACAATATTACTTTTATCAATATTAGACATACAAGAAAGAATCTGATTTTAAAAATATTTAAAAAGCAAGCACACACACAAAGATAATAAGAAAGCAGATAACAAGATTGGTGGTACAACAATGTATGGAAGGGGGGGGGGGTACAACATTTAGACATACAATTACAATTCTCCAAGAGATATTAAAAAGATTACATAATTTTCTACTTGCACATACACTTCTTGTTTGTGTAATTATGTTTATGAGAACTTATCATATATATATTAGAAACAATAAAACATATAAATAAAATGCAACTTTATCAAAGCATAAAAATGCTTGAAAAAATAATATTAGTAAAGTAATCATATTAGAATATTTTGTTATACTTGAACTTAATTATTTGATTAAATCTGGTGATCTGTTTTTATGTCATAAACAGAAACTATTGCGGGAATAAATTCTCGGCCTATTTTTTCTTCAACAAAACTTTGATTGAAAAACTTGTTTTTTTTTTATTTTTATAAAATCCTATAGTAATTTTGCTTTCTATACCTTTGATCTTAAATTTTTATTCAACTACAATATAATATCCACTTGCACTTGAAAGAGAAATAAAATCACAACAGAGTTATCTTTATATACAGACAGACATTCTTTAGAAAAACTTAACTATTTAATTATTAATCTAAAAATGATATTTTTACTACAGATAGGTATGCTTTAAACGCTCACAGTGCTTTTAGCACTTATAAACACTGCTTACTTCGTTTCCTTTGGCTCTGTAAGTACTCGGAAAGACATTAATAACATTGCTGCGACATTATATATATATATATATATATATATATATATATATATATAAAACAATATTTTATGTCCTGATCTTGTTAATAAAGATGTTATGAAATATAACATATATCAAAAGTTAATTGTCGCACTCTAAAAATATCCAATTTATATCCTTTTACAACAAAACGGATAAAACAAAATTTATGCTATCCCTAAATATACATACAGATTCTTCTTTTTTTTTATCTGATATTTTTATATATATTGAATTGTGCTTATAATATCAGAGTAAACAACTTTAATTACTTTGACATAAGTGTTCAAAAACCAAAGAAAACAAAAAATGCATTTATAAATGTAAGCGCTAATAAAAACGTGTAAACATCCAAAGCAAACCTTAAGAAACTTTAAAAATTCGTTGCTAAAAGGGAATCTGCTTGCTAAAATACATCAAACACATATTAAAATGTAAGTATATGTTGAAATAAGATTCGTTCTTTGTACAAAGAAGTTGAAACTTTCTCTGCTCTTAAAGTAAGATAAATATGTAATTAAATCCTGAATGGAAAAAAAAGAAAGAGTAAACGAATACTTATTGTCATCAACTCACTTATTCAAAAGCTGCTCAAAATACTACAGCTTATTCAATTAATCACACGCGTTTTTTTCTTTCTTTTGCACGATATCTTTTCTGAGAGAGAGTATTTTATCTATAACACAACATATTTATCTATAGTACATATCCTATTTTTCGTTGTAAGCAGTTTGCTATATAATAATTCGCTTTGTATCACGTACTTACATTGACAAATTGGATACAATCGATCCAAGTACTTTTAAAAGCTGATGCTCCAATCAGGAACTATATTTGGATGCGCGTTTAGATTCTTTCCGTATAGGTTAAGATGACGATGTGTCACATAAGAAAAAAATCTGCAATTCATGATAAAGCGATTTATCTGACTATTCTTCAGCCGCGATATTTTCGCTTGGCGATCATTCGTGAAAATTGGTAAGGAGAATTTTTATTTAACTCTACCTCACACTTGTTCTTTCACAACGTCACGACGAAAGTCTTCACCGTTCGCCGTCCTTCGTACTCGACTCTCGACTCCATCTCCACTTCTCTCCGAATCACGTGACTTATGACACATTCGTTGAAAAGCGCGGTTCTTCTTCGTCTTCTTTGTTCCAATGAATACCGATAAAACTTATAGACGAAACTTTCCCGCGAGGGGAAGCTAAGATTCGCAGTAAAGGGAATACAAAACTGCCAGAAACTGCATTGAACTGCACCGACTTCGATATTCTTCAATTTTCTGAATAATTCCATCGGCGGTGTTCAAAACATACGTAAGCAACCGTGGTAAGCAACGCTCAATGTGCAGCCATCTACGCTACACGAGCGCAATATTACGGGTGAGTTTGAAATCCTACCCGTAGGGTAAAGAAGAGTTTAATGGACCAATCAGAACAAAAGGAGCAAAGATTTCTTCGTCCTGATTGGTTAATTGAAACGTATTCTACCCTATGAGTAGGATTTCCGAACGCATTCTAGAACAGATAGATCGCGATGACGCATGCGCAGACAGCTTCGTATGCGCAATTACGTTCGCACAAGTTTTATATATAAAGTATTTAATACACTCCACTTCCCGGAAATATTATAATATTAATAAATGCATAGTGGAAAATTGATTGGCTATTGCGTTTTGCTCTGAACATGTCGTGTACGAAGAAATTTTAACGAAAATATAAAAAAATTACTGTCGAATTAAAATTTCAATTTGAAAAAAAAAAGCCGACGAGCCACAACCGAGTAATTTATAAGATAGCTTATATCACAGAGATATAAAAGTATAAAGTAACATAAATTAATAGAGCCGATTAAAATCTTTTAAATAAAACTATGCACAATGAGAGACGCATAAAAAGATCTTTATATATATATATATATATTTACATATTTACTCTTACGATTTACATTTTATATATAATACTACATACTTCAGTCGATCTTTTGATTTAAACGGTTTATTTTTGTTTTCCATCGCCTTTTCTTTCTCACTCTTTCTCTCTATAAACATTCGTAATCGCTATATAATATCAATGTGTGTTTACATTTCGCTGGAATCGGATAACAGTTCTCACATCATTCGAACAAACGCAAGAAAAAGATCGCGATCACATAGTGCGAAAATCCTAGCGGATAAGTCTCACGATTACGGCGATTCGCTGTCACGAATGCTATCGTTATTCGACAACATATGACATACATATATGCGCGCAAGTGACGATGGTGATAACGGCACTGACTAGCAGGACCAGCCATTTATGCCATTCTGACGTCGATAGTGCGGCAGTAAATAACGCTAAGTAATATCACAGTGTGGATTTCTCGTCCGCGGGCTCCTCCTTTACAGGATGACTGCATTCCATTAACGCAGGATTCGCCACGGCGATTATGTTGTCTCCGCGCGAGGCTATTACCTACGCATAATTTACTCGCAATTAACAGCCACAATAAATGTGATGCCGACGTTTATAGCTATCTCTCTTTTATTATTTCAAACGACTATACGGCTAGCTTTTTTTCCAGAGAAAATCATGCATAACCATTCAGGAGGAACAAGAAAGAAAAAAGCATAGCGGATAAAATACTTGTTCGATGCATTTAGTCTTTTTTTTCTTTTCTCTTTTTATAAACAGTTTTTCTAATGTCCAAGAGAGAATAACAAAAGATAAAAGATGAAGAAAAGAACGGACTTTGAGTCATCTGCTCACCTTTAGATTAAAGTCACCTTCTTTGTCGGTGTTTTCAGCCTCCGCCTCGTTTGTATCCTGAAACACACGCGCGGATATTACATCTCTGATTAATTCAGAGATCTTCAACACGTGAAAATTTACGGTACAGATGGAACGTTTCGTTAGTATTATATTTACATGCATAGACGAAGATTCCTCGTTAGAGAATGAGAATTGGCTATCCGAATCGCTGATTTCCTCCACGCTAGCACTGAATATGCCATTGTTATTCTTCTTCCTCCAGACTGGACTGAAACATTGCCAATATCTGAACATCAATATATACTTGTCATATACAGACTGGATTGGGAAACGTAATATAACCGGGAAAAAGGTGTAAATATGCAACAAGATTTTTTCTCAAATTTTCTTAAATCTCGCTTCGATTCTATTAAATTATTGTGATTGTATTATTTTATTATTAAATTATTTTTAATACAGAGAAAACACTGAAAAAAGTATGCTTAAATTTGAGCTAAGGATAATCACCTCGATGACCTGTGTCTTCTCGTGATGGAATTATTAATGTCTGTCCCGGAACAACGGAGGTCCAACTCCTCCTGAAACAGGGAACTGCTACAGACAGTAGAAGTAGCAAATTGGATGCACGAAAGGAATAAGGAAAATAATAGAGTAGAGATGCAGATAAATATGGAGTAACACAAATAGATGAGTGACTAAATATAACTAGATAGACTATAAAAAGTAGATAAACACGACTTGGGATACCAGGCGTAGAGCATAGAGTCCAAGCAAGTCGTATCGAATGAGTCAATCTTCGAAATCATCGAATCTAACAAGTAATATTCCATGCGTTTTCAAACTTTGTATTCATCTATTATATATCTACGTATTTATTTAAGCATATAAATTTAGCACATGCAATAAGCATCGATATAACTGATCAAGAAACATGATCAACTGAGACATCAAATTTACCATTTTATTTGTTAACTTTAACTCTAGAAAAGAAATGTAAATATTAATAAGAGCATTTATAGCTAGCATGCATGCATCCTCTTAGATCTGTATTTTTTTACAATTTGTACAAAATTGCAAATTATGTGAAATAATATTGAAGTAGGTCTTTACTACGATCACAGCAAACAAATCACGACTATTTCGATTCAAACAAGTAGAAGCGCAAGCAATGCACACGCGTTCGCAACTATACTTGACCTTTTTTTGACCTTTCGCATCCGTTTTGTTTCGCGCGTATACAAGTAAGTGCGGATGGTTAATGCGTGGCGATCTCTACGTGACGGGCGTACGGTTAGTGATTAGCGACCATGCGGGCGTGGTAGATCAGTGCACAGTGAGCGATCTACTTCTGTGGCCGAGATAATCTAACCTGCGTCGCGTCCTCACCCTCACCCTCCAGCTCGAGCTTCCGGCGTTTCGAACGTTCGCTCTCGGTCTCCTCCCCGTTTTCGCGCGACCTCAACATCGACAAACTGCAAACATTGGTACAAAGCTGTGATAAATTTTCAGTACACTTCTATGCATATTGATTCACATTCGGAGATGTTTAATCAGTAAACCAGTATCCTGTTTATCAGAATACGCTTGATCGTGACTTTAATTGTGAATATCAACCGTTGATCTCTTAGGATCTTTTAGATAAATGTTGAATCAGAAATTTTATAATATCCAACGGTTGAAATCACAACAAAAATTTTAAATATGAAATTTATGAATTATACATAAGTTCCCTGTAAGTCTATGATATTTACTATTGGCTTTTGGAATAATGGTAGCCGGAATCACGGACGACACGACGCGCCAAAGGAAACAATTCGTCTCTCCTGGTGAGAAGGGCAGGCACGAATCTGCAAATTTGCGCCGCTGCTTCGTTCACAGACACCTCGTGCAACGTGAGCGGTTTCTCCGGCTTTCTCTTGCAGTCGAACCTGCCGTAAATCGCCGCGTACTTTCGAATTTCGTCCATTTTGCGCGGATCACTGTCAGACATTGTCATTACCATCTGTAATATATACATTCTTAAAGTACAGTTTGCTATTTTAAAATATTTCCTTAATAGTTTTAAAGTTTGTAATTAAATTAGGTGGACATTGTTTCATACGCGCGTTGTATGAATATAAGATAATATAACTAATATGTTGGTATAGATTTGTATTTTTAAAAATTCTATAGCTTTCTTATATATGACTTTAAAATTAGAAACAGATTTAGATATAAATAAACTGCGAGGCAAAAACACGGAAAAGCTTGAAATAAGCTTCACATTAAAATGGATCTTGCGGTTACACTTTTAAGAAACATTTCTAAAACATGATATTTTTAATTTATAATTATAGTTACTCGAAAAGAGCTATTTGAGCCTATTTGAATTAAAATTCAGCACTGCGTACAATTAAGTACGATGTACATCGTTATCCGTTTTTCTTTAGCGGATGTATTGTAATATCTAACGTTAAAAGAGCCAGTCGTCCGTAGACAGCCTACAAGATCCACTTCGTATTTCGGATAGGTCTGAAAGCACGCTCTCTGCCAGTTTAGAATTAACGATTCACCTCTAAGTTCTTGCAGAGTTTTTTCTTCACGTTATGGGGTTTAGGATCAAGGGGCCTTATGGTAGCGACGAGCCTCTCCGCAGCCTCGGCGAGCCGTTGCACCTGCGACTGCAGGAGGGTCGGCGTCGGTTGCGTCGGACTCGCAGGTGCGCCGCCGCCGCCGCCGCTCGGGCTCGGCGTCGTGCCGCTGCCGCACGAAGACTCGCATGTTCCTACCTATTAGCATAGAAATATAGTTACAAATTAGTTATTTATATTAGTATATATTATATTAAAATTATATATTACTATATTATTAAAATTATATTATTATAAAACCCGACTATAAAATAAATGTTTAAGGAGACAACCTTGGAGACAAATCAATTTCTTAAAAACATTATTTTTTAAATAAAGGTTCCAGAGTTTTCCCTTCTGTTCCAGCATTACTTCATTCATTAGTTCAACACTGATCACACACAGCACACACATATATATACACACATAATTAGCAGAAGTTTATTTAATATTAAATGTATTATTAAATTATTTAATAATTCGTAGTACTTGACTCACGAAGAAGTTGAAAACAATTATAACTCGGTCGAATTCGATTTCGTCCCTGATTAAAGAGTGATCTTCACCTGCAACACATTCGGGCTGTGCGTAGTCGTGTAAGGTAAAGAGGTGTTCGGGCTCGGGCTCTGGCGAAAGGTCGTAGAAGACGTCGGCACGGACACGCTGGTGACCGGTACGACCGGGCTGGCGCTCCGGCAAGGCAACGGCGTCAGCGGCACGTGAGGCGTCGTCGTTACGTAGGGCATCGACGTCAGGGAAGTCTGGGAGGTCGCGGCGAAACTGCTCGGCAGACTCTGCATCTGCGACCGCGGACTCGCACACGCGAAGCCTACGGTGACGGCGACGGGACTCTTGGCGGTGGCATTCGTCGGCACGACCGGCGTTTGAAACAACGCTGTCGAAATGTCAAATTTCGTTACACCTGAGATTTTTACACGTATGATCTCCCTAACAGCACACATGTTCAAAAGATGTCCAGAGGACATCCAGAGAATGTGAAATATCCGGGATACGATTGACATGAAAATTTCGAATTTCGCAAATTTATGAAATTTGAAGAGACGTGCCTCGGCAAAGTCGATAAAACTCTCTTACTTATCTAAAATCTAAAGTAAGGAGAAAAAATATAGAGTTTATTGTTTATTATAGAGATTACTTATTTGTATATTTCTTGACTGATACATGGCATCAAAATCTGTTTATTAATTTTTAAAAAATACACAGTCATTTCTGCAAGCACGTTTTTCTAATCCGCGTATTATGTCATTGCCGTGAATTAGATAATCTATAATTTATATAATGTATCTCACTCTTTAAACGGATTCGTCTCATTTTGACATCAAACTTTTCAACTTCAAGTTTTATGGTAAAATTCGAAATTTACGCCATAATATTCTAAATAAAACTTGTGTAGCATATAAATGATACTTTACAAGGATTAGTGAGCCATTCCTGCAGAGCTTTCTGTAGCCTTCTGACGTGAAGCGGCTTACTTGCCATGCCGACCAATGCCATAATCTCCAGAAACTCCTCTTCGCCTGCATCGCACAATTGTTGCACGTCATCGCCTCCTATAAACATTATTATAAATGACGCGCCGTATTAGCAAAATCATGAGCACTATACAGATTGTCATTTAGCTTCGCAGTTAAAAAAATAAATAAATAAATAAATATGCCAAAAAATATCTTAAAGAACTGTTAAAACTGCACAAAGCTGCATCAGGGGCAATCTCGAATTCTCTCTTAACGATCAATTATAATATGTAATATTCGTTTACAGGTTGATTCATAACATTACATTATGATAAAAATACATCTTCACGTGCAGGAAGTAAATATATCAGGCATAGAGTTAAATTATACATAAATTATTATATCGCGTTAATAAGAATATAAACATGTTTGAATTATGATTCTTCTATGATTGCCTTTGATATCATTTTTTTATAATTTTTATTTTTATAATTTCCATAAGATTACGTGTGGAAGTAGCGTCATATAAGATTGTATATGAAATGTATCTCGCAAAGATTACACACAAATCTAGATTTAAAAAACTGCATAATTTTATGCATATAATTATGCACTAAAATAGCTTCTGAACTAGACGTAGACGTGTTCTGGTCATACTTACCCATCTCAAGAAGGGTGTCGTAGTATCCCAAAAGCGAGGCGCGCTGCATCACTCTGTAAAGCTGCAATTCGGCCTCATTCTGCGGGACGGACGTCTGCACCACTGCAAATCGCATAGTATTGTACGATCATTAAAGAGGTTCATTAAGCGAGGCTCCGGCACAATTAACAGCGGAAATTGCCGGTTCCGACCGAATCGGTACAGTTTTGCGCCGACAGCGGTAATAATCGCTGTGTGTGTGTGTGTGTTGATTGTCTCTTCCCCTCCCATTCTCTTCACTCACGGTCGACACAATCAATTATGTCGTAATTAGACAGTCTGCGGTTGATATAAGAGCCATTGATATTCCGCGGTCAGCGGACGTAAGTTGAACCGATTCTCGAAGAGCGCGATACGAATATGGATGGATTAAATGATTAACTTAGACTAAATGACATATACAAATATATTTTGTCGTTATTATTCTATATTACTAATTGCATATATTTTCATTCATAATATTTGTTATTAAGTTTCTGGAAAAATTAAAAAGAAATTATAATTTTTCTAGAAAGAAAAATGTATATATATAGACATGTATAAATTTTGCATTATATTAATTTGAGAAATATTGCGGCGCCAAAAAAATATTAGTAACAAAAAAAGATTACGAACATTTTATCACGGACTCTGCCGACATTTATTAACCACCAACCGATAGGATACTTTTGCAAAAAGAGTTGACCGTAAAACATCAGATTTCTCTGTGATTTAATTTTTTTTTGCTTTTAAATAGAATACACATCTCTATTTATATTAATCTGTTATTATACACACACACACACATGTCTTTTATTAAATTTTTATATTATATATTTATTGTATTATATTTTTATATTTTAATAAGACTATGAGGACATACGTTCGAATCAATTAGGGTAAATTAGAGTAAAAAGATTAAATCAGTTTATATAAAATTACGCCGTCGATCAATCGCAAGCACCATTTTTTTTTTGTGCCACAACCACCCTTTGCCTTTCCAACCATCCGCCACACAATCATTATTGTCGTCGTTGTTGTTGCCGCCGTATCGACACGATCACGCGAGTCCAAGCGAGGAGACGCCAAAGTGTCCGACTAGTTTCTTGCAAATTTCGAGGAACTGCGAGAAAAAGCGGCGTGCACACACGTATCGCGTATAAATTAATACCGGTACCGCGCCATTGGAGAGAAGCAGAGTAGAGGGAGAGAGAGGGAGAGAGAGGGAGGAGAGAGAGAGAGAGAGAGAGAGAGAGAGAGAGAGAGAGAGAGAGAGAGAAGAGCGCAGGGTGAAGCCGAAGAAAGAGTCTGGTGGAAGGGAAATAGAAAGAGAGAGAAAGGTGTAAAAAAACTGGCCGGCGGGTCTTATTACGAGCCCGGATCCCGGTCTCACGCTCGCTCGCGCGTGCGCGTGCGCGCGCGCGGTCTCTCGGGCCCGCGAATAAGTCCCCGACGACGACGACGGGGTGGCGACTTGTTCCGCGAGATTTTTCTAGCGCAAACTGCGACCCGCGAAAAAAGGATCTACGTGGAAGCACTGTGTGTCTTGGGTCAGCAGAATCGGTTCGGCCGAGCGATAAGCAGGGCGAACGAAGAAAGAGAACGTCCAGAACGTGCGATTGAGACGTGCGTTTTGCAAGGTTATTTATCAGAAAAATACAACTGACAGTCGGATTAATTTATTGTTAGAGATTTTTTATGATTTAAATTTTTATTTATCTATTCCTTATTTATCTCGACAGGATATTTCAAATTAATCATATTTGGTTGAGTTCTTGAAATTAAATGAAAAATATAATATTGTTATCTATTTAATCACGTAAACCTCTGTGAAGCTTAATTCGTGCGAAAAATCTTTCATTTTCAATCGCTAAAAATTATTCACTTAAAAATTATTGGCAAGTTTGTTAAGAAACCTGTAATTAAGAGATATTTGGGGACATTCTTTATTAAAATTATCTGATTATCTCTCGCGCGTGTATGTATTGTTTGCGTTTGCTCCTGGATACAATCATTAGAAAGAAAAAAAGAAAAATTTCAAGATTAATTGTCACTTCCTGCTTTCAGATATCACGAATCTTGCATTTTCGCCGGTTCGATTCGAAAAATTCCCATCAGACACGAGGCGCGCGAACTTTTCTCACGGTTTTTTTGGTACATCAATTCCCACTTTGCGCCCCATTATTATTGCCCGTCATTTATTTATATCGCCGTCACTGACATCTTATTCGCGTTTTCATTACTTTATTAATACCGCGCGTATGTGATATACACGTTGTTGATCATCTAACTAAGCCTGTCATCCGCGCGACAACACTTCGATCGTGCTTTTGTTAAAAAATAAAACCACAAGCGCAATCGTCCGCTCATC
>OX424453.1:245000-285181 GCA_949152495.1 Lasius fuliginosus | reverse complement strand
AACCCCGGAGGCTCGCGTACCCCAGGTCATCGTTGTCATGATCGTCGTCGTCGTCGTCGTCGTCGTCATCGTCGCTGCGCGTCGTCGCGATTCTCTATGGACGACGATGACCTGCGCGCGACCGGTCCGGCGATTTTCGAGAGGAAAACAAAAGTGATCGTGGCAAAGAGAAGATATAGGCGATTCGCAGAGATGGACGTCATTCGGATAAATTTCATTTTCGCATTAAACCTGGCGGAGATTGTGGCCGCGTGCAATATAGAATCGAGCGTTTCAACGTTTTTGGTTTGTATCGGAAAATGTTCTTCATTCCCATTTAATGAAAATTGTAGAAAATTTAATATCTTATTTCGTAAAGAGTAATTTATAATCCTTCATATGCATTTGATAAATAATATAATAATACACATTGTTATATCTAATATCTAACAAAAAAAAATAATGTAATAATTCTTCCTCCTCTATCAATCATATTATATTATTCTAAAGAAAAATAAAGAATTAAGATGAGAGAGAAGGAGAAAGAAAATTGTGATTCATTAATTATTTTCCAATACCAGAGAGAGAAAGAGAGAGAGAGAGAGAGAGAGAGAGCGGAGTGTCGCTTGTAATTTTTATTCATGATAGAGGTAAAACAATTATTTTGAACCTGTTTGTCGGAAAAAGGAGGAACGCGAATTCCAAAAACGGAGAAATTCCACACGGCGGAATCGCCGCCGTGTGTTGTCGTGCCGACAACTTCGGGATTACCATTGTTTTCTATCCTTGGATATGTTTTACGATCATTGTGCCAAGAATTAACCCAGGTTCTCCGATGCCCGGGGATGGAGAAAAACGGGGAGGCATTCGCAAGGAGAATCAGATTAGACGCGGCCAACGGCGAAAAAGAGAAACGGCGGCGCGCTAAATCAGAAGCGAATCCGAACTCTTGCGGCTCGTGATGCGCATATAACCGTCATAGTCCGCGTGATGCGACGAATGCGCGTGCAAAAAACTGCGCCTTAATTATGTTTCCCGGTATAATTGCAATATTAAGAAACGGCGAATGTGTGTGTGTGTGTGTGTGTGTGTGAGTCGCACACGGACCGCGCCGCATGCGTTTGCAAGAAGACAACAAAATTTCGAATAATACGAAAAGGGGAAGAATGTCTAATCTCGAATGGAACCAGAGAGATTTTCGCGGAAAACGCAAGTTGTTTTACCGTCTCTCATCTTTGCGACTGCCTTTTCTTACTCTGAGATCCCGGACGATTATGCATTTAATCGCAGCTAAAAAAATGCACACGCGATAATATTGATATTATCAATGAGATTGAGAAATCAGATCAGAATACGAATGAAATTGAAACGTAAAAAGTGTAAAGCAAAAATATAAAATAGAAATTAAAAAGATTTAGAATAAAAATTTCTAAAAAGAGAAATTCGTTTCTTGAATTACGATCCGGATCATTTCTGACATTTCGTTCCAGCCGCAATTCGGCTATATTTTTTTTTCCACTTATACCTTACGTCTTGTATATTTTCCCCGTATTTCAGTAACCTCTCAAATTATACAATACGCATAAAAAAGGGGAAGAGATCTCCGCAAAGGTGTATGTAGCCATAATACTACGAGAAATATTTTCAAGATCGCTAGAATGTTTGTAAATAGTCACAAATTCCTATGTCGAGCTAGACTCGACATAGAAACGGCTGGAACGGCTGGAAATGAGTTAGATTCGACATAGGACCGCAAAGGGTTAACTATAACCGGTGAAAGAAAAGCATTTCGAATCCTGCGGGAACGTCGTGCGAGTACATTATCCCTTTTTCGCGCGAGTTCGACTCATGATTGCTCTCGCGAGGGAGAAAATGATTCCCAAGGAAATCACCATGACGGTATCCCGTGGCGAAAGAAGACCGAATTGTCTCTACGGGAGTCAAATGACGATTGCCACGAATCGAATTCGAGACTAGGACTCGGACAAAAGATTCGAATAAATTGCGCGATTAAATTCGTTCAAACAGTTCGAGAAATAGAGATAGAAAGAAAGATAATTTAAGCAGGAAATTCGTAATGTTTCAACCGTTCGACTATTTTTCAGGAAAATTTCGGAAATTAATCGAGAATAATTTCACCGAGTTATATTGTCTTAAACAATGTAAAGCGAAAAATAATTCTTATGTTTATGATGGAAACGCGATAGAAGGTCCTCTCTCTCCCTCTCTCTCTCTCTCTCTCTCTCTCTCGCGTTTCTACCAGAAATTAAATTTTTTCTATCGATTTCCTTGCGAGACGAATAATGAATATCGATGGATATCAAGGTCGCGATAGATGACACAGCGATTGCGAAAAAGAGAAGTCGCTGGACCGTGTCAGTTTCGTCACGAGCGTGTGCCTGTCATTTTTATTATACATCTTTCGTTGGCAAAAAGACACATCATTCGTGACAGACAGTACTAGGATAACAGAGAACACTTTTTATATCGCGTCTGACTGTGGAAGTTATCGATAAACGAGAAAAGAGCAAGAGCTAATGATCCACGCGAGATTAATTAATTGGATACTCCAATATTATTTACTAGCTACTAGTGTCAATTCTATTGTCAATAACGCAAGTGGGGTTGAGATCATAAAAGATGTAACCAAAATAAAATGAATTTTTATTCAAACGATTAAAAGCTTGTTTGACTTATCGCCCGCTGTGAACTCCGCGGAAACAAGTGCACTTGTCTCGTTTAAGGGAACCGCGAAATTCTCTGCTGGAAGGTGAATACACGGATGGACCAGAAGAAGGAAGATAATGGGGCGAAAAGAGAGGAAACGAAGGAAAGACGCGCTCGTAGGGGTGAAAGAAAGCCAGAGGAAGGGGAGGCTAGAAAAGGTCAGGCTAGAAAAGAGACGTGGAGCATAAATCGGGGGAGGGGGGGGGGGGAGGAATCGAAGGCGCCCGGACACGATGGAACCAAGAAGGTTTGTCGGAGCGGCAAGAGAGAAGACGGGGAAGGGAGGCAGCAGAGTTAGTGGTGCACGTTCTTTGTCCGATACTTCACGGAGAACGGACGCTCTCCTCCGCTCGCCTCTGGTCGCGCAAAAACGAGTCTAGTTTCTTAGGAGCGCGCACTGCCTTCTCTCTTTCTCTCTCGCTGTACTCTGTGCGCTCCGTTATCCTCTCTCCTTTCTTCGGCGCGATGTGGCGCGGAGCGGCGTGGCGGCGGTTAGTATTTCGCTTTTTGCCGGCATTGTAATCAAGGAAGGGTTAGGTAAGTTTTTGTCACCCCGCGCGCCCGCTGCCCCTTTCTCCCTCCCTCCAACCCTTCCTCTGTACAAAACATCGGGCAGATGGACTGACTCGCCGTTCGAATCTTTCCCTCTATCCCTTCCCCCCCGCCCTTTTCTCCTCTTCCTCACCGCGCGCTTTACTCGAGGCTGCTCTTCAGCCTCGTTCCTTATCCTTCGCGTCCTTTTACCCCGCTTCGCTACCAGCAACCCCCCTACACGCCCGTTCCTCTTTTTATACCTTGTGCTACTTTGCACCACCACGTCGTTCCTTGCCCCCACACCCTTCCCCTTGTTCTCTCTCAGTCTTCCTCTATCTCTCGTACAATGTGTCTTTGTTTTCGTCTATTTCGCTCGCTCTCTCTCTCTCTTTTGGCTCCCTCATCGCTTCCTCAAACCGCGCCAAAACTCCCCTCTCGGAGTGTTCAAGAAACGACTCACCCCTTGAAAGAGTATATGGAAAAAAGTGGATTTTCGCTCGATTAACGAGAAGCCGAAGATGTCGAAGTGAGAAAAAAAAGTATATGTAAGTACATGAAGAATCGGAACGTATATGTAAAAGATCATGAAGCAAATATAAATTATGGATCGATAAAAGTTGCGATATTTTCGATTAATTTATCAATTTTCAACATTACATGTCTTCTCCCCAGAAGGCTATATTATAATCTGTATTATAAGAAATCACATCAAAATACATGTCTTGTACTAATATACCTCTCTACTTGAGAAATAAAATAATGTAAATTCAAGTAGTTATGTTTTTCAGGCAAAATTACTAAAGATGCGCATTTTGATGAATTAAAAAAATAAATTGAAAAATATATCAAATAATTAATTATCGAATACGAGTGTTTGTCACTCTGTTTTGCAGGTAGATTGTTTATCCTTGAGAGTACTAAAAACGGTTTCCCAATGGAGGTCGTTTAAAATCGTCATTGGTATTGGTCGAATGTGCGATCTTAAGCCCCAAGGGTGCGGCCCATATCCCAACCCCTCCGTGAGGGGTAAACCTACTCTGTCTTACGTCACACTTTCTCCGATTGCTGTTGAACGGTCCTATTATTTCGAGGGTACAATACGCGCCATTTTAAAGACATCATCATGAGATGTTCACTGTTAATATATCTTGAAAATATTAAAGCAATTTAAAAAATTTAATTATATTTTTTAAATTTTCTTAAAAATCTTCTTCACATCAAATTTTGAATACTTTGATAAAATAAAATGCAATTAATTAATATTCTTCAATATTTATTTTACGAAAGATGTAAATTTGCAACAAAAATAATAATTATTAAACAATTACACACATATCTCAGATATGTTGAAATATTCTAAACAAATGAAATTGTCAAGAATGCATTTCTCTTTGCGCAATAATGGTCAAAAATTCAGGATATTTGTAAAGGTGTTTTTATATCCAACTAGTTTTTTAGTTGATATAAACAAGTTTAGATATTACAAATTTATAGAATACAGGATTTTGCAAAAAGTTATAGCCTGATCGAATAACAAAACTAGATTTTTCAGCATTTTCAAGAAAGTAAATCAATTATAATTATGGATTTTTAAACAATCTCTCATGTGTTTCAAAATATATTATTAATGACAACGTTTTCCGTGTTTTTATAACTAGATAACAATTGTTGATGTAATTTGGTTTTCCATATTGTAATAACGTCTCACTTATTTATATCAACCGTATTTTTTTAGCAATATCTCAGCGATTCGAGTTCAATTAAATCTGTAATATATCTACAAAAAGAATCAATTTTAAGTCCAATATCTTTATTACTATCATTACGTTAAATGAGATATTTATTTAAACAACAATCTATTGAAAATAAAAAGTGCGTTATTTCAATCTTTATTATGCTTTGCTCTCAAGTTTTATAAGACACGCACACACACATACAAGAAGTTTTTTTATTTAAATAAAAATGTTATTGAGAGACTGTAAAAAGCCGGTTTCCCACAGACCTCTTTTGAATAAATGGCTTTTTTTCTTTTACGGAAGACCCTTTTTTGGCGTAGAAGCGAAAGGGTTAGCCGCTGAGGGGTTCTTTTTTTCAGTGAACGAGCTCATCACCTGCAGGAACTAATCGACGTGTCCATTGTCAACGTTAATCTGTATCTACACCTGTAGTCAACTAGGCGGTACACAGATCCCGTCATCATTCACGCGCGTTTATTTCGAAGAATATGTCAGCAATCGCGAATCAATCATTAATTAAATTAAAATCATTAAAAGTGTATCAAAAAATTTAAATATAAAATCTAATTGTAAGGAAACAATTTTTATAAAATATAAAATATAATAATAAAAATAGTTAGATTATAGAGAGAAAATTATATTATATATATATATATATAATATTCTAGTGAAAAAAAATCTGCATTTTTTATGAATGACGTAAGCGAGTCCTTATCGGGATAGAAGGAGTAATCGTGCCACTTGAAGGAAATGACTGATCGTGGGATACTCTAGAAAGACATCGTCCTTCATCCCGACGAGCGAACGTAATATCTTCGCGTGTGACTCATGCAGATCGAACGGCCCCGAGTATAAAACGGAGAAAAAGTTGCCCCCATCGTCGTCGTCGTCGTCGTCGTCGTCGTCGTCCTCGTCGTAGTCGTCGCGGGGGCCCCCACGGTGGCAAAAACCGAAAGAATGTCCTCCACGGGG
Organism: Lasius fuliginosus; assembly: GCA_949152495.1. Lineage (NCBI taxonomy): Eukaryota > Metazoa > Arthropoda > Insecta > Hymenoptera > Formicidae > Lasius > Lasius fuliginosus. The sequence goes on along the minus strand of OX424453.1, from coordinate 279,233 downwards.
GCAAAAACTCGACGGGAAAGGAACCGAGAGGAGGTAGCAGCGCACCGGAATTCCTCCCGAGGCCTCCACTTTTTTTCTCCCTTCTTTCAGCCGGTTCTCTTTCCCCCCCCCCCCCTCGTCTTCTCTATCGCTCGCTATCTCGCACTAAAGGACGATGATATGCATATGTGTCGAACGGAGGGGAAGATGGAGAGGAGAGTTCGCGGGTCATCGGGGGAGAGGCTCGGGATGGACTCCGAAAACGGATACGAACAGACGCGGGCGCATCCGAGCATCGCCCTGCCGGATTATCGCTTAGAACAAAAAAATGCAGACAAACGGGGAGTCTCGTCGCCCCTTTGTCCGTCGATAGGGTGTGGAACTCTGAGGCAAGCAAGCCCCGCAAGCCTTTTAATTTATTCGCGCGCCTCGACGCGCGCGCTCCTGTGGGAACGCGCGCGGATTCAAGAAACGCAAAAGAGAAACAAAGCCGGCGACGCGGTGATGAGAATAAGGGATGATCGTTATCTATCATTTGCATATATTCCAGACGATTGTGAACACTTGCTCGTTATTATGCCTGAATAAATTTTCAGACACCGAGATTATTAATCCAGCAAGTTTCTCTCTTTCTGGTTTCGTTATTTTTTTTTTTTTTTTTTTTTTTGTTAACATCTCCGCGAATAAATTAAACTTTAGACCTGCGAGTAGAATTTTTTTCAAAACATTTATTAGAATTAAAAATTTATATGTTATGATAACTTTATTTTATTTTATTTATTTTATTCTATATATTGTTATATATATACCGTTTCATTATTAGGTTTAAAGTTTAAATAGAAAATTTAAACTTTATCAATTAAAATTAAAATCTTATAGATAATGAATAAAAAAATTAATAAAAAATAAAAGAATTTCCAACATAAACTTATTCATAAAAAAAAAAAAAAAAAAAATCATAAAGAATCGAGATTTATTCGTCCAGGCAGATGAAACCTCACTGCTGAAAGGGTGAGGAGACTTCGCGGCTCTCTCGCAACGGTCGGTCAGCATAAGATGTACAAACGGAAAGGCGGTACCGTTCTCGTCTTTGTACGAGAGCCGCGAACCTCCATTCATACTCGTCGCTCGAATTAGGCGCTTATTCGAACGCAACCACCCACCGGTCGTACCTCGGCACCGCCGATCGTATTCAGATTAGGCTCTCCGGAGGATTTTCTTTGATTCCGGATCGCGAACGGTCGTCGTCCACCGGGCGTGAACGTACACAAAACCCGAGGAGAGATTCGATCGGATGGAGAAAGCCTCGGGGATAAGCAGCTGCGTTCCGATTGCGCACAAGTTGGGCACGCGCTATTATATCATGTCACACCAGTTTTACATCATATTGCGTTATTAACCCTAGATTGGTAATGCTTCTCAAAGTACTATTACTAATTGGTAATAACGAGCAAATTTTTCGCATGCTTGAAATATTGCAATTAAATGTCTCTCCTTTCATTCCTTTTCTCTTACGATCGACACTTTATGTAGCTTTACTTTCTTAAACAAATAAAAAAAAAAATCTGTTTCAGATTTTACAATGTAAGAAGGAAAGAATCTTTGTATAGTAACAGAGAAATTAATATCGATTTGTTTATATATTTCTTCTCAATTTTTTCTTAAATTTTAAGTTGCAACAAATTACCTTAAAATTAACTACATTACTCTCCTATATTAAATTTTTTTTTTCAAAATTGCATGTACATCTAATAAAATTTATATAAATATGAAATATTGAGATATACTTTTCTTCCAAGGTTCCAAGTGGTATCTGACAAAAAAAAAACGCGAACGCAAGAAGAGTTCGCGTAATGAGAAGGAACATAATCGAGAAACGATTATGAAAATCTCTATCGCCAAGTGGAGGAAGGGCGAGAGGGGGGCGCTATTAGGGCGAGACATTTTTCGTCCCTAGGAGGGAAAAATGGCTATAAAGCGGCAAACGATAAGGTGAAAATATTAATGACCACTGAGCGAACGACCGTAATGAGCGCAATAATGTCCGACATGGCTCTATCCGGTTATATCAAGCATAGTTAACGAGACGAGCCTATTCGCATGTAAAATACGATGCAATAAACTACCGCTAACATTTTCAATGTTATACACTTCATCAAAGAGTTACGTGCTAATATTTAACAAAAATTTAAAAAAAAATTTAGATAGAATTTTAATCGCACTTTTTGAGATTATCGATCAAATAAATGTCAATATCGCCTTGCGGACATCGAATGTAAAAGGTATCTCAATGCTAAAGATAATTAAGAATATATAGAGGCGCACGAGTTTTTTTTCGAACGCGATTAACCGCATCGCGCGCTTGTGACTCGATTTTTTTTTCTTTTTATATAGAAATCCGCGCGCATGCATCGGCGGCGGCAAATTTTCCGACGTTGTAATGTGTAACTCGAGAGGGAATGCGAGCGAATACAGAGAGAGGGAGAGAGTGGTCGAGCTCTCTTGTGCCCGACGCAAAAAAGCCACGCTCGCCAAGTTTTCTTAAGCGAAGGCACGAGTACACGGCAAACTTGCCGCAAAAAAGCGAGAGCTTTTTCGCCGTGCATCAGCGCCAGCAACGCCGGCGTCGATATGAGCCCCTTTTTATCCCGCATAAAATGTATAATGTCGCCTATCAGACCGCCGTGTAGTAATAATAACGCGCGCATAATTACGACAACTTTGATCCGTCTTAATAATCTCATGCTCGATCGAAAACATCCCTGTCTAAAAATGACGACATAATATAATCGTAATAATATAGGAGGGCAAATAAAAAATCAAATATTTTTTCAGCGCAAAACGTAGGATGATTCTTGTACGCGTTGCACGATGAAACGAAAATAATTAACGTAATCATCTGAGAAAAAAATGTAAACGGGAAAGAGAGAGAGAGAGAGAGAGAGAGAGATGGAAAGAGATGCACGAGAGCGAGCGACTCTCTCTTTCCGTTGCAATTTCGTCTTTTCGCGGAAATAGCGCGGGGCAAAACCGCGCGCTTTTTGCCGTAACACATCGTCACTACAGTCGTCGTAGTCGATGGCAGTCAACACGCTTACACGAGCTCCGGATCGGCCGGTTCGTAAGAAATCGGCAAAAACGCGCGCCGGCCACGCCGGCGGAAGAAACTGCACGGTTTTGCGCGATGCGTCGTGAGTCACGCTGCATCGCGAATGGACGGAGCTCGATTGCGCACCGAGATCAAAAGAGAGCGCTCAAGTGTTAATAATATCTAAAACGTGATTGAAACTGAGATGTTAAGAGTCTTACGAAGAGAACATCGGTAGAATATATGTCATATATCATTAACGTCGATATAATAAAATCGATGCCGAAAGTGCTTAAAAAAATACCAAGCACAATCTCGATACGTTGCGTATATATAAATGTCATATTAGTGAAAATTCGATAATAATATCGAATCCTGTGAGCAAAATGTGCCTCGATGAAATATAACTCGCAAGATAAAAATATTGTGTTTTTAATGAGTATGTTTTTGCTGTTTACTAATTACTTGCTTCGCTTGTTCCCGCTTTGTCACGCTAATGTTGCTAGTAGAAACGGTAAACATTTTCCGCAAAAAGCGTCAGGGGCGTTTCATAGTATCGTGTTGTGCGATATGCTACTTTTAATCATCAGCGCTTCTATGAAAATTATATCACTTTATTTTTTTTTTTAACGATATCATACAGAATAACATAATTATATCTTTGTCAAGAGAGAGGGAGAGAGAGAGGAAGCTTCTATCAAACCATTTGAGAAAACAACGATAGCTAACGGGCGTTCTCTTTGCAGAGATAAAGAGAAAATCGAGAAAATTACGAAAGCGATAAATATAAATAGCGATGTGTAAGAAGCCACGTCCCAAGAAATTTTCGAAACAAGCGACATATCGAACTCGGTCGAGCGCTTTTTATCACGATGCACCGAGTCGCGCGGTAAAACGCCCCAAGTAGACGAAGACGAGCTCGCCCGCAGTTTCGTCGAGATGGAAGAAGAAAAATCTTGTTTTTCTGACGCGAGAGAGAGAGAGAGAGAGAGAGAGAGAGAGAGAGAGAGAGAGAGAGAGAGAGAGAGAGAGAGAGAGAGCTGCGAGCTTTTTGTCGCCGGTATGACTCATCTAGTTTTTCGACGAGAGAGAGAGAGAAAAAGATACACACACACACATACACAAAAGCGCGATAGCTCACGATAGCTCCTCGGTCGAAACTTCTTCGCCTCGTCGGGAGGTAACTGCTGGCGATTACATTTCTTGCGTAAATCCACACCGGCGAGAGAGCAGCATTTGCGATCGAATGCGAGTCGCGCGCACTCGGTTTAGAAACGAGCTCGCGGATATATGAGTACAATAGTGATCGAATCTACAAGAAATGAGGGGAAATAAATTGATCTCGCAGCTAAAGTCCCCTTACATCGAAATCTATGCGTGTGGCCACCTCGGTTTCTCCTTAATAAATGGAGCGGTAAATGCTTTTTTTCTTTTTTTTGCGCACTGTCCCTAGCTTCCTGGATCAAAATACTGTCGAATTATCTACAATTTCTAAGAGAGTGACTTTTAAAATTTAAACCAAATTTTTTTTATGTAAAAATTGCACTATAGCAAGTGAAAAACGTAAAAGTTTGGAGAACTGAGCTATTATCGCGTTGAATATTCTTATTTAGTATTTAGAATATTTGGGAGAAGCCATAATCAAATCCTCGTAATCACAAGAGATAAATAAACTAACGTTTCGCACAAAAATATCTCAAATTTAGGCAGAATGTAATCAAATTAATGATTATCGAGAATGTGTGATTACTAAAAATAATAAAATTAAATAATAAAATGATTACTAAAAATAATAAAATTAATAATCACGATTATACATAATAATAAAATAATTGCACGAGTTTAAAATAATCATTGAATAATCATGATTGAATCTATTAGAAATTGATTTGATAAATATAAACTTGACTCACGCGTGTTTATTCTAGAATACTCTATGTATAAAAGTTGATTACAATATAAAGAGCAAATTTTTTAAATAGATTAAAAAAATTCCAAATATATTATTTAATCATGCAAATATGAGAGTCGAAAATAACGTTTATTTAGTAAACTATTTGTAATTGAGCGATTTCACACATCGTAGATATAAAATGTATGCGACTTCATATCATCATCCTGTTGTTTTTCTTTGTAATTAAATAAATTTTATTTTATTAGTTAAATAGTCAATGAGCATTTCACATTTTAATCCTCTCTTGTTTTCTACTTGCTATTTCTTTATAAGTGCATAAAATTTTATTCCTACTTTGCATTCCATATTGATTATTTAACTGTTAATAAAAAGCAATTAACAATTTGATTATCGTATAAATTTTCCAGCGCTCTAATCATACATGCGTATATTATACTATACTATATCGCGTATGTATAAAAAATTATACCAATATACACATCACAATTATATCATTCATATACGATCCCTAAAAGTTAAATGGCGGTTAAATAATTTTGAAAACAACTCACGGGTGCCGTTGACATTTCTGCCGAGTATCACATTTATATCGTTTATATACCATTTCCAACAGTTACACAAATCGCGGTTAAATAATTTTGAAAGCAACTTACGGGTCCCTTGACACTTCTGCCGAGTATCAGAGTTATATCGTTTATATACCATTTCCAACAGTTACACAAATCGCGGTTAAATAATTTTGAAAGCAACTTACGGGTCCCTTGACATTTCTGCCGAGTATCAGAGTTATATCGTTTGATAGGATTTCCAAAACAGTTAAATCGCGGTTAAATAATTTTGAAAGCAACTTACGGGTGCCGTTGACATTTCTGCTGAGTATCCTGGGCACGGCGGCGACCGGCAAACCGGCTGATTGTTGATGGTTGCTGGAAGGATTGGCCACAACGACGACGGGATTCTGCGGGGCGCAGGACGCGGACGCGAGCGTCGCGACGACGGTTCCGCCGCCGTTGCCGGTAGCGGTTGCGGCGGTGTTCGGCGCGGAAGGCACCGGCGAGGGCGTCGCGACGCCTCGCGTCACTGCCGCCGCCGCCACCACCGCCGTCGCCACCGCGGTCGCCGTCGTCGCCGTCGTCGTCGTCTCTTCCGCGGCTGGCGCACCGACGACCACCACGCGCGCGTCCATCGCGGCCACCAGTGCTACCTAAGGTTATCGCAGCACCCGTTCACGGTACCGCGGTGAGCACGGGCTTCCAGATCGACCACTGCCGGCAGCATCCAACGAGGCGCATTCGATCGCCCGCGCGTTTACGTCGACCTCGAAGAAGAGCGAAACGCGACGAACCAACGAACGAGCGGATTCCTTCGCAAGATCCCAAAGATCTTAGCTTGGTTATCGCGCCGCGTGAATCGTGAGAATCATCGTCCCGCGATCGAGACGATTCCTTACACGATATATTGTAGGTTAACTCGCGAAGAAGGAAAAGAGAGAAAGAGAGAGGAAGAGAAAATGTCGCGACTCGCGAATTTTACGACTCGGAGGATAAGAATCGAGGAGATAATCGAGTAACGGAAGAACGAGAGAGCACCGTGTACATACGAACGTGTGAAAAAAAAAAAAAAGATCGTCACACACCGCGCGGGAGAGCAGCGACACCGACGCGTTTCGAATGCTGGCGCGGTACACATTGCGCGCCGCGCGACGAATACACAGCGTATCTTTCGCGCTCCCCCTCCACGCGGCACCGACGCTCTCCCCACCAATAGCGTTGCGTCGCGGCGCGGCGCGTCGCGCTTTCTGGAATCTCTGTCAAAGCGAATAAGAATTAAGAATGCGATCGAGAAATGTTTAACTTGCGTGTAACTTGTTAATCGTTGATTTAGGCTACAAACGATGCGCTATAAAAACTATATATAGAGTAATCCGTCGTCAATACACGCAAAACTGAGAAAGAAAGGATGATTCTCTGTACACAAATATACATATATGAAAAATTTAACTTTGAAAAAATTTAACTTTCCAATGATCGTACAAAGAATCTGCAAATCCGCGGGAGATTTAATACGCTTGAAAGAAAGAACTGTGAGAAAACTAGGACGTCCCACATGTCACGGATGAAGCATGGTAAACAAGAGCGATTGCGTCAATAATCGAGAGATGGATATGAGTACCGCGTTGTTTTTGTTTACCTTTTGCTTGTATCTTGTATGTTACATATATAATTTTAGAGCGTTAACGGAGAACTTGAGAACAGACAACTCCTTCCAATGTGTGAAATATCTGAGATTAATTTTTATACTTATTTATATTTATACATTTACGTTTACTTTTACATTTACATTTCGTATAACAACATTGATGAAATAGTCAAGTTTAATCCTTTAAAGAGAACATGGAGAGTATTATTTTAAATATTTTCTTTGAAAAGTTAAAATCATAATTATTCATTACTGAAATCATTATATTTACGATACTTTTTTTATTACATTTGATTAAATGTCTACAAAGAAAGATTATTTTTTAGCGAATAAAATATTGCTCGGTTTTTGCCTGTTTGATCGAAAAAAAAAAACATACGTACATAAATAAATATACACAAAAAACACGTGTAATAAAAATACGTTTAAAAATTAAAATGCGTCACACGACGCGTCCTAGAATCAAAGAGCAAAAGCGAGTCTCTTTTGCCCCGCGACGGATAATTAGCATCTCTCGTTGCCCGACGCAGCTCGTAACCCCCCCCCCCCCTCTCCCCCGGCCAGGGGGTTAAAATCTAGCTTAGGGCACGCCGCGATTTTCCGCGACGAGCCGTATCGGACGAGCTACGAGAGGCGTGGCTGCGCGAATCGGCCGGAGATCGCGCTCCGTGCAGACTCTCTCTCGGCACACAACACAGGGGTTCACAGGAGCGATGCGAAAACCGTCGTGTTCCCCCCCCCCCTTTCCCCCCCTTCATCACTCCTCTCCCGCTCGTCTTACCGGTGTCGTCGTGGTATACACAAGCTCCTCCCCGACTCTCGTCGTGGCTGTCATAAAAACGCGTCCCCTGCCTCGTGACGGCGGGGAACGACCGGGGTTGAGGCGGGGGGAGGGGGGGGGGAATGAGGGGATGGAACGATGGGAAGGGCGCGTCGTAAAAACCCATCTTCCCTCGTGCCCCTTCCTCTCTCCCTCTGCGCCCTCCCTTAGCCACTGGCACCCCGTGCAACCCCTGATGCGAAATATACGCCTGCCTCTTTACCTCTATCTACGCGCAGAGAAACCGACATTTTTGCAGGGTGGTACCCCGAACCCCGAGCTCCTCTCGGCATATGTGGTGCCCTGTAAAATTCACGTTCTACCCCTGGAGTCTCTTCCTTCTCCCTCTCCGCTCCTTTCTGCGGGCATGCCTTGGTATATTTGGACGTTAAGGAGTCGGCGCACGAGGGGGCACAAGAAATCGCGATAGAAAATATTTACCTAGATAATCCTCGTGTCTGTATAAGATATAATGCAAAGGGTAGTAAAAAATTTTAAAACTGCGATAATTTCGAAATATAGAGAAAAGAAGGTTTCTCATTAATATGTTACATGTTAAACGCGTACATCTGATATACATAATCAAAAAATAAAAGAAAAAAACTAAAAACTCTTTTCGCGTTCTCCGAGTTTGCGATGACACATTAAATTGAATATAGAGACGAGTCGCTCTCTCGAAACATAAAATTTTCGGGATCTCGGTTTTCTCTTAAGAATATTTCTCTCCTTCTTCTCTCAACTCTTTCTTTTAACCATCCTTCATCGCTTCTCACTACTGCGGATTGTTCTTTTTCCTCCTTCGTCGACATCACCGCGATTCTTTTTGCCGCCATCCCCTGCTCACTCTCTCTCTCTCTCTCTCTCTCTCTCTCTCTCTCTCTCTCTCTCTCTCTCTCTCTCTCTTATTTTTGCCCTCCCTCCTTTTTGCCCTCCCGTTCATCCCGATACGTTTTCTCCTCTCTGTGCCTCTCCTCGTTGCCTTTCCCACCCCGCAACCTTTCTCCGGACCGGTAGGAAAAGCGCGAGAGACTTTTATTTTCGCACGTAGAAAAAGCAAGGCGGAAAGGGAGTTTTTGCCGGCAGACCGTTACTGCGAGGCGGACGTTTTTTGCGATAGCTCCGTAATCCGTGAAAGGGTGAGAGAGCGCCGGTAGAAACCAAAGGCGTCGCGACGCCGCGCCGGCTTGCTCGCTTATTCGCGATTTGCATAGAGCGATGCCGATTGCGCGTGCATTACAAGGTGGACGTACCGTTAATTTAGATAATTTCACTTCTTCTCCTTTATAGAATATTGGTCCATTATTTATACAATACCGAAAAAGAGATAATTTTGCATGAAAGAAATATATCAAGAATGCAAAATAGAATTATTTTATATACAAAATGTTTTCGAGTATAAAAATATTATTTTATATCACGCATATATGTATATGTGCACGCATACGTACGTATATGTATATATGTATATTATCAAGTATTATTTCATCATGTATTCACATATACACAGCTCTGGAATATCTTAAATTGATCTCTATGATCTTAATTATTTTTGCTCTGAATGTAAAAAAAGTATCAATTTGCTTAAAAATATTAAAGTCGCAAAAAGATTGCGCAATGTTTTTGGGCGGTTGTAACTATAATCAGTTTTTCTATTTCTCTTTCAATGTGAAAATTAAAATAAAATAAAAATTATTATCCAATATATATATGTATAATGCTAAATGTGCGATATGAATACGGACACATAGGTATCTCCGCGTCGTGCGAGAAAAGAGAAAAAAGTGCACAGAACGTGCTTAACGAAGGAACATAGTTCCTTGGCTGGAAAATATGCAAATTTACAGGAGGAGCCTGAGAAACACTTGGAAAGGGTCGCGCGATGGACAATTTTTTGACCAAAGCATACTGATGCTAATAGCAGAAAAACCGGCAAAAAAACGAAGGGGATAGGCAACCGGTGAACATTACTATGCGTGAGATTCTCGACTGAAATGCCGTAGATGATCGCAGCTGTTTTATTTCTCGCGGAAGTCACGCGGGATCAAGATATCCTAATGGATATTTTATTTCGAGATTCGAAATTTTTTTTCAATACACATAATTCTGATCGAAAATACGGAATAAATTATCGTGAATCAACGTATATAATTAACAATCGCGAATTGAAGATAGCTTTAATATGGAATTATATAATAAATCTCTCACAACAAATATATAATTATTAATAGTCTAAATTCGCCAAAATTATTACTATTAATTATTAATTCATCACCATCGTTATCAGTTCTTGCCTGATTAAAAAAAAAAAAATCATGTAAATATAAGATGTTGCTGTGTATTTTTCCCGAAAGATTTCTGAAATATATTTCTAGAAATAATTAGCCATCTTATCATATCTTATAAACAAGACATATTTTATAATTATTATACCATTACTCGGCACGAAAAAATTTTCAGGATTGTTATTGTCCAAAGAGTTGGGACTCTCTCATTATAAGAAAAAGATTGTAATTTTCTTCTCTAAAGAATATATTTGAGAATCGTACCTACAATAGGTTTCTTGACATGCGTTACGCTATGTTCGATAACGCGCTCTTAATACTGTTTGTATTGTTATAGAAAGCGATCGTCGCCCGATCGTATTTAGAATCGTATATTAATTAAATTAAGATGTATGTGGGATGTGCCTGGTAACGCTCATTATCGATTGCATGTGTTCTACTTATCGCTATCACGTTAATTTACATCGTGAAATATAAAAGCAGGAATACTTTGGTATCATCTTAAATGCTCCTTTTATTTAACATGCGATATAACGGAATTGTAACTACAGTTCATATATCACGTACCGATATTATATTTCATTCTGTAGGAAGACGCATTAGAAAATAATACTTGACAATGGCAAGGATACACGATAAAGAATAGATGTTATTCAATATGTCAATCGGTAAATATTCAGTTACATTCTGTTGCGTAAAATCGCGTGATAAAATTTTAAGACACGGAAAATGCATGTATACTAATCTATATGTATTCTCGTGTAAAAGACACACAATTATTATAAAAATATAAGTTATCAAAACGTAAAAAATAATCTAGCAGCGCTTATACATATATTGTAATAAGAGTCGAGCGACAAAGAGGTAATCAGTGTAATTGTAAAAATAAATGCACGCTTATGCTATTATTCTCATTGTCAATATAAATTCTTGTCTACTACACTAGAGTCTTGGCGTCAAAGAGAGAAAGAAAACAATTTTACCCTATATTTCTAAGAATCTTATCTATATCAACGGCAGATAATGCATATACATTAAATAGCGTATAATTTTAGCAATGTACAATACATATTAGAAAACTTTGATAAGCATATACGAGTATCGTATATGTAAATATGTAAAAATAGAACCAATTAAGCATTGTATAAAATCGAGCACACTATTGTTAATTATTGTAACTTTGTTATTATATATCTTAGCAGTCATTTACGAAAATAATTCATAAATGTTTGGACAACAAATTTCATTCTTCCAATTTCTCTTCTACTCATGAGAGAGAGAGAGAAAGAGAATACAAAGAAAGTGAATAATATTCGTTATCATAATCTTATCAAAATTTAGATTAAAAATAAATAAGATTAAAAAGAAATACATTACACGAAAAATTCTTAAATTACATCAATAATAAACATATCGTCAACTTATCTTAATACAAATAGCTTTTTAGGAACTCGTGTAGACGCTCTATTCTTAAGTCCATTTTATAATTTTAGAAGCAATGCATCTAATTATACGGCAGTTCATTTACTAGAAGAAATTTATTGAAAAGAAATAATTCTTTAATATCATAATACTTTTTAATGATTTTGCGATACTTTTAAACAAATACTCGCGTAGCCTTTATCCGTATATAGATTACAAAATGTATACAATTAAATTAACAAGGAAAAATATGCGTCAAAATCGAAAAAAAGATACTTACGTATGTTTCCTTGTAAATTCCTTGTAAACGAGAATATACATACGAAAATACTTTATACATTCTTTCCCTCTTTCCGTCTCCAATATCTTAATGGAAGCGTCAAAGGCAGTGTGGAATTTATACACAACCGTATTCGTACCATATTGGACTCCCGGTCTTTGGTTCCTTGTCAACGGGAGCTTCCGCGAGTACTTCATCTCGCGCTGCGTCCTTCATCGGATTACTGCTGACGTTTTTGGATTCGTTTATGACCGCCGATACTTTATTATAGATCAAAAAGGGCCGTGACTCAACTTGCGTTTCCGGTTTTACACTCGTCTCCATCTGTACAGCGTCGTTTCCTTGCTCCTGGAAGGAATCGCCTAGCAACCTATCCGTCTGCATTACAATGATTATCTTAATAAATATTGTATTCGATGCGACGGATTTTATTGTCATTGTGTTGTACAAGTATTGCAACACAGTAACAGTTATTATTATTGTTGTTGTTGTTGTTCCTTACGGGTATAGAAGCGGATGATGGCGGAGAATCGTCATTATAGTATACCGTTCTTCTGGTACCAGCTTGTCCAAGCGCGTCTGATCCGAAAACTCTACTCGGTCCTACAATTGCATAAAGATGGACTATATTATTGATATTGCCTGATTAAAATCATTGAATTAAATATTTCTTTTATTTTGACAAATTATTTACCGGGTAAACGATAATCGTCGGTACTCGCATCGGAATCATTCCAGCCTGTATCCGACTCGTACGTTTTACTGTCCGACTGTTTGGGATCTTCAGCCCACGAGCGTCGATTCTAATAAATGTTTTACATTCTCTTTTTAATTAACCCAATCAAGAGTAATTATTTTATATGATAAATAAATGTATATTAAACAGTAGCGAATAAAATTTATAATGTGAAAGGGATTGCGCGAGGTCAATAAATAGTGTATAAATATAAATTTATATAATATATTGTTGCGCTTCTTGTGTGTCGTCTCTGCGTCTCGACTTATGAGCGCAACAATATAAAAATTCCTTGCATTTTCTGAGAAAACTTGTGTACGTGCATAACTATCCACAAATAAATAATCATTATAGTTACTTATAGTTACCTTATTAAGGAGCTCCGATCCAGCTTTTCTGACTCTACGAACTAGACTGGCCCCAAAACCTTTTCTATTTTAAAAACATACATACAAATTATTATGGGAAAAAATTATATCTTATATATATAATTTAGAGAAAAGATATGGATTATATAAAGTTAAATTTTTACTAAACATACTTTTTGGTAGTGCAACTGTTCAATTTTCTATAGTGCTCCATAATCTTGTCCTCCAACTTTTCTTTTTGTCTATACAAATGATTAACTTTATCCCTGCAAACATATGCATTTTTTAAACATATTGTAAAATAAAGAAAATAAATTAGAGAATGAGAGCTATTTGTAAATAGCATGTAAAAATGTGGAATATTAACTTTTATATAATACCAACTAAAAACCATTATACTAACGCAAACAATTTTTCTTCCATATGATAATGCTCTTTATCTTGAAGCGAATGCGTTAAAAGTTCATGGTATTGCGCAAATAATAAACTTATATGCTCCATTAAGGAACGTCTATCAATATCCAATCCGGAATTCATTTCTAACAGCATCTAAAAAGAATGTACATTTGGCATTTTTCATAAGACTAATCAATAAATTTGCTTTATATGCTCGCACAACATAATTATATTCTTACGTCACATCGTTCATTAAGATTATTGACTTCTATCTTCAAATCCGAACACTGTTCATCTTTGACGCTAAGTTGACCCTGCATTTCCGTTTGCTTTAGACTCAAGCGATTCATCTCGACTCTATTCTTTCTGTAATCATCTTGCAAACTCCTATATTCTGCTTTCAATCTTTCACTCGCAGTGTATAGATTTCTAAAGTCGTCCTATAAAATATTTGTGCTATTACAGTCTACATACATTTATATTAATGAAATAAAATATACATGCAAAATCGAACAATGCGTTTCAGACATCTACAAATAATGTACCTTCAACTTTGAATGCTCTCCTCGCAGATTATTTAAGCTCTTTGTGTTATTAATCAGGGCTTCCCGTTCAGATTGCAATGTTTCACTTTTCGCTTCTAGTTGCTCGCAAGTCTCGCGCAACGTTCTGCCTTCATTCTTTACATCTCTTAAATTCGATTTAAGGGCATCCCGTTCGCGACGTAGATTCTCATATTCATTATTTAATTGTTCATGCAATGATTGCAAAGTATTCTGATCGTTAAGTAGCGCGGAATATATATGCTGCTGTGTGCTGCGTTCTTTCAAAAGCTAGATGTATACAATAATTACAGATAAGATTCGCATAAATATGCAGATTACAAGGAACAAGAATAAAACTGATGCAAAAATTAAGAACGAAATATAAATACCTCTTCTTTTTCCGCGACAAGCTGTGAATTTGCCAGTTGTAAAGCGGTATGTTGTGCGGTCAATGAATTGATTTGTGATTGTAACGTAGTTATGTGAACCTCAAGTTTTGTATTCTCAGACAGTAACTGCTCCATTGCCGTTTGGGACAGAGACAACTTTGTTTGCAATTGTTCCAGTTCTTGCTGAAAATGAATAATAAAGTATAATGTGTAGTAAAGTACATGTAATAATTTTTACATCTTTGGAATGTAAATATACCTTTAAAGGTTCCATCATAGTTTCCAAATCCTTGTTAAAATCGCTTTCTTTGTCGGGATTGGCTGTTGATTCAGACGTCGTTTTCTCACTGCTCTCTGATATAAACGATTTTTTAACGTGATTTATTACTTCTGGTATTTGGGCAATTCTACAACATAATCCAATTTACACGCATAATATAGAATGTAACAAAAGGAGGAAAAGATTCTCTTTTCATATAAAATGTTATTTTATCCATACTTTTCCAATATAGTCTCCAGCGGTTCGGATAATAATATATTATCGCTAAGGCCAAGTTTTTCTAGAACTGTATACAACTGTTGACTGCTTAGTTTTTCTGCTACCAGATTAGACTGAAGTATTTCTAAAGTTTCTCTGTCAATTGCCGCTCGTGAATCGAGCTCTTTGCTGGATTGTTCAATTTCTTGCAATCTAGAGTGAAAATTCACAACATTCACTGTGTTATTAAATATGACAATTTATTATACAAATGATTTCTTCAATCGTACCTTGATATTTGTGTAAGACAATCCTGCAATTCCTGCTCAAGTTGCAAGATCTTTCTCTCCAAGACTTCTATCGTATTTGTTGCTTTATCTAAAGCTACATCTTTTTTCTAAAATATTATTCAAAATTATTTATATGTATATTATGCATATATTATACTTATGGTACAACATATACGGTTAATATTTACTTCAATCATTTCTCTGTATTTGTAAATATCGCGTTGTGCTGCATCTTTCTCTTTTTCTACCGTTGTTAATCTTGATTCAAGATCAAGGCACTTGGATTTAATATCATTAGCACTGTTTTCAACGAGTTTCAACTTTTCAACTTTTTGATTTGTCATTTCCAGAGTGCGTTCCAACTCGTCAGCGCGTCGTTGCACGCTTTCCAATAATAATTGAACACGTTGCTTCTCTTTCACTGCTATATCATAATTTTTTTCCAATTCCATCATTTTTGTATGATGAGTCTAAAGATGGCGAAGAGAAAAGCGAAATAATAATAACATAAGTTTACTGAGATAAAATGTTTGGAAAAGGATAATTTCTAACGTACTTGAATTTCTTGTTGTTGTTTCTCAAAAGAGGTTCGTTGATTTTTAAGAGTATTCTGAAGTTTTTTATTTTCTTCTAATGCTTGCTTGCAGACCAATTCCAAATCGGAATTTTGTTGCGTAAGTCTTTCTTTATTGTCATTCAACGATTCAATCTTCAATGAAAGTTTCTTTATTTCTTTTTCCAACTCCAAAATGCGAGACGAATTTTCATAAAACGAACTTTCTTTCAATGAATCGATCAAAGTGTTTAAACGACGATTTTCTAATTCTAATTTTAATGCTCGCGTCTGAG
Source organism: Lasius fuliginosus (assembly GCA_949152495.1). NCBI lineage: Eukaryota > Metazoa > Arthropoda > Insecta > Hymenoptera > Formicidae > Lasius > Lasius fuliginosus. The sequence goes on along the minus strand of OX424453.1, from coordinate 263,197 downwards.
CATTACTCGTTAGTTGTTCAGACAGTCTATTATCGTCATGTACTAAACAAATTAATAACATTTAGTCTTATTTAATAATGTTTTGTAACTCTATAATATATCTTAAGATATAGAATTTGATAGATCACCTGGTTCTTCGGAATCACTGGATCCTGCTAATGCAGCCTCATTAGCAGCAGCTTTCGTCAATTGCTGCAATTGTGTATTTTGCTCTACAAGTTCTTGATATTTTTCTTTATCAGCAGCACGTTCCTGAAAATTATTTTTAATTTATTATAAATTTTGTGCTCTCTATTAGACTTATAATATTGCAAAATTTCCTGAAATTTCTTACCAATGCCATATCATTAAGTAACTGCTTATATTTAATGATTTCAGATTCGAGCTCCAATACTTTGTCTGCCCTATTTCTTGATGAACTTAATTGTTCCTCAAGCATTTCTCTAGTCTCCATTAAAACTCTTAAATATGTACAATAAACATTTTGTAGCAATTATTTTATTTATTATATTGTTAAGATATTATGAAAATAAAAATATATTACCTATTGTCTTCACGTAACTCTTCTATCCGAGTTTTATAAAATTCAATGTCTGTGAGTTTTTCTCTATACCGTGCCACTTCTATTTCTAAACGATCCGCTCTATCGGCTCTTTCAATCACAGCATCCAACTCATCCCTGTATGATTTAGCAGTACGAGCTTCATGCATCAGTTCTTGGTGCTAAAATTATACACTTTATATATAAATTCGTCCACTATATGAAAATATTACTTAATATATATTACCTCCTGTCTTAGTTTTACAAGTAATGCTTTATTATGCTCCAATTCTTCCTTACATTCAAGTAAAGCTTCCGTTTTTTCTTCCCTGTAAAATGTTTATGTAAGTATTGAAAAAGTTATTACAGTATACAGTATAGAGAGTTATATAATAGACGCATACAAGTTGATTACATCAATGCATGATCAAACAGAGATTCATACATTTTCATTGAAAATTATTTTTTTCAAAAAATACAGTCAATTAAAAACACTCACTCTACATCTTTTTGTTCATTTCTCACGAGAAATTACTTTCTTGTCAATTGTACCACAATTTACTATACATCCTATAATCAGATGAAAAGAAGAAATACTTTGAAATATAACATACAGTTCTTGGCGCTGTTTCCGAACTTTAGATTTCCAATCAGCCAATTCCGCATAATGATGATTATCTTCTCTTTCTGCTTTAGTGATAGGATGAGATTGTTGTGTCTTACTCATTTCCTCAGATTCTGCACTGATAGAGGACTCATTTCGTTCAACACTATCATCTAGCGCTGCATCTCTCCATTTCTGTTTTTGTTGTACGTAATGTTGTAATAAACAATTATACAGATGCTTTCTTAAAAACATGAATAAAAGAGTTATCCATTACAAGCAATTATAAGATTGAGACAATAATATACCTCTCGATATAAATCCAATTCTTGGATCCATTTTTTTATTTGGACAAATAGATAACCCATGTTTGCATTTTCCATGGCATCTTGTGTAATGACTATATCTTGATTATCTGTAACCTAAATACATCATCAAATCACACAAATCTGTATGTTATTATATATAAATTTTATTAATATTTTATTACTGATATTTTGAATACTGCACCTGTTTAATGCACTCTACTATCGCAAGTTGCGTGTCAACATGTAGCGTTTTTATCCTAGTAATAAACTTTTCCTTATTCGGACATTGGACAGCGCATCCAAGAAGTAGCAATAGCAACAAATTCATATCTGCTATATACAATTCCGGTTCCTTTCCTAAATTTGTGATGTCTGGTAATTTTAAAATCAAGTGATCCAACTCCTCTTCGTAAAATTGTTTCATATTTTGTACTATAGTCTTCAAGTTTTTCGTACGAATAACAGGATTGCCATTAGAAGGCACTACTTCGTCGTGCAGTGGTTCTGGATTGCTGATGAATAACAAAAAAACAGATTTTATCTTTCTTGAGAATCATATCACTTTAATATCTTAATGTATCGCAAGTGCGTGTGCTATATATAAGTCAAACTAACAATTCAATCTTTTTATCGTACACTTACATTTGCAGGAAGACACTGTGCAACAAGACACCGTCCACTAAATCTTCATAACTTACATTGGGATCTTCCAGACAGCTAACAAACTATTGAGACAAAAATGCGCAAATCAACATGTCATGTAATATAATCGAGTCGATGCTTAAATATACAATCTGATTGTATTTTCGAATTTATCCAAATATCTGAAATATCATTCCAATTAGATAGACTTACCCAAGTGACCAACGGCCCGGTCAATAAATCGTCAATCTCCGAGGAAGCCATCTTCATATTTCATGCAGAATGATCGTACGATTATCATTTGAGAATTTCGTTGATATTTTTTTCCTCACGAGCACCGTCATGAAGAAACTCCTCGCGACGTTTCTCGCCACTCCGTGAACTCCGTCGCGCGATTCGCTCTCGCAATTCGTTACGACCGAAGTAATTTCTCAGGATTTATTCGTTATTAATCCGTTCGCGAGGAAAAACATGCGAGTGTTTGTGGTTTTAAATCGCTGCACAATCACAGCGGCGGCGACCGACCGCGATCAGCTGGGGATCATCGCGTCTTCGCGATCCTGATTTCGTCACATTCGCGCAGAAAGAACGCATTTTGTATATACACTTTGTCAATCGAGTCGACGTTTACTCTCCGCTCACGAACGAATAGCACGTATGTACATACGCCGAAACGAGAGAAAAATCTTGGCGATTTTGACAGTTGATCGTTTTCACAACAAAGCAACAATAAATGAGTAGGAGGAGCGTCGCGCAAACTCCATCGATCGATCGGCTAAAAGTCCGTTCAAACGCCATGCGTGAACGCATATGATATGCGGGATGTGTGTATGTACTGATATATGTATTTTAACTAATTTCAAATGTGTATATATGCATATATGTTCCAAGTATGTGTGTACAAAAATAATTGCGTTCCAAAATTGACTCCTTGGAATAGAGTAGGGTTTGATTGACCAATCAGGACAAAGAAATTTTAGTTTCTTTTGTTCTGATTGGTCCAATTCCAATCCTCAATGTATAGTCTGATACGGGCATAGTGCAAGAAATGTATCTGTCGCGGCCATGATTGCGTTCTTTACATCACACGCGATGATTGGTTGACGTTTTGAAAACTTGTGCTTTCGAACGCGGTTAATTGTATGTAAATGAAAACAAGATTGACGATTTAAATTTTTAGTTTTGCTTCCGCGATAACGTTGGATATATACGTGAGTATTATTTCCATCGCCCATAAAATATATAAGGACTTATTGCACATATTGTTTATAATTAACGGCAAGACTATTCGAGCAATATGGATAACGACAATCTGCTAATACCGTAAGTTAACATATTTTAAAATAAGTGAGATTTGAAGTAAGAGCAGATTGAAACACCTCATATTTCCTTATCTCTTTGTCGCTCGAAATTTGCGAATTGCATTCCAACACGATTTGCTGTTGTAAATGTTATAAGTTTTCAGCAAGTGTTTAAAATAGATTGAGATTGCTAAAAATTAGGTTAGGTTAAATTATTTCATTTTTATCTTTAGAGAGCCTACATCTTTCTTTTGGAAGCAAAACAGAATAAAAACATTCAATAGTTGGCCTTTCAAAGCATCCGACAAGTGTAATGCCAAAAGTATGGTTGCGGCTGGATTTTATGTTATCGGAGACAATAATGAGCCAGATTTAGTTGAATGTTTTATTTGTGGCAAACAACTCGATGGCTGGGAAGCACACGATGATCCATGGTCAGTCATGTGCAATGAAATAATTTGCATATCATTTTCATTGTCTATTATTATTTTTTATTATATTTTTTTGTTTAACAACCATTCTAAAATTCTATGGTAATTTACAGGGATGAACATGTGAAACATAAATCAGACTGCTTATTTGTAAAATTGAATAAACAGGATGAACAAGAATGGACGGTGCATGAAATGTATGATTTATATAAAGAGTATCACATAAAAATATACGTAAGTACAATTGTACACATGCGAGTCAATTCCAATTATCAGCTCCTATTTAATTTGCTTCATATTTAATAGTAATATCATATATCTGTTTTGTAGAAGGACGAATTAGAAAAGAAAATCTCTGCATTGAAAGATGGAGGTGCAAGATCAAAAAGTTTCCTATTATCTGAATATAAAATATCACGAAAAAATAAAAAAAGCACTGATTAGCTAATAACCGATTATACTAATTTTATACACAATATGATAAAAATATCTTTTCTCTTTTACATATCCTTTTCTCTAGGGTTTCTGACATACTTATAACTGTTTAAATATATTTTGTAATACTTTTCTAAACAAATATATCATGTACAGTATAAAATTGGCCACATTTTGAATCTATCTTATCTAGTGAAAGAAATGAAATACAACATACTATCTTATGGCAAAAAAAATTTTTTTTGCATAAGCAATGTGGTTTTTCAATTTATCGAATTTGTATTATTTTATTCATAAATAATATATTTATCATAATCAATATAAATTATATCATAATATTATTGTGTAACCATCTTATGAAATAGATTGCCGCCAATGACATATACGTAGGGTGTCCAAATCTATCGAGTGATGAGCTATAGATTTTTTGATTAATTTGGAATTGATTTTTCTCGAATAAAAATATCGAGAAACTGATGGTTTCCAAGTTACAAGCAATTGAAATTAAAAGGTTTTTTTCTGAACTGAAGGGATTGTTTTTCTAAGCTTTATCAGAAGAATGTAAGAATATAATTTGTAGTAAAAAATATATATCTTCTCTATAAAAAAAATGTTATACAAGTGTACTTTTACTAAATTTTATATAAGTGTACTTTTACACAATTTGAAAGATATTTAAAATATAGTAAATAAATTGGCAACTCTTGCGAGACAAATGATGACTTTACTAAGAAAAAAATTAACTCCAGAGTACTACAAATGGTCAAGAAATTTATAGGTGACTAAATATGAAACACCCTATATATTGTCCTATATAGAGCGTTCTATTTTTACACGCATATTCTGCCGTTGCAATACCTATATAAAATGCCGATTGATCAGAAACGCGTTAACGGACCGGAAGCTTCTGTTCCGTATAGTATTTATATCCACTCCGAAGTGAAAGACGAAGGGATACAATCTAATGCTCCGAAGAGACATGACGACCGATCAAATAACGAACTTAGAAATATATGTAAGGTTATGTGATTGAAGTTATAATCAGGACATATCTCCAAAAGTTGAATTCTTTCTCAGACAAGATTTAAAAAGAAAATTTTGTCGACAGTTTTAAAAACAGGTATAATTAGTCAGGCTAAAGGTTCTGCGTACATCGAAATGGGCAATACCAAGGTCATCTGCTCAGTATTCGATCCTAGAGAAGTGCCCAATAAAACTGGTTACTGCGTGCAAGGGGAATTGTTTTGCGAATTCAAATTTGCACCCTTCTCTCATCACAAACGGAAACTGTATCAGCAAGATGCCGAGGAGAAGGAGTACAGTTTAATATTGCAAAGAGCTCTGGAACCGGCGGTGTGTTTGGTATGCGTTTTCTAATGTCTTCAGGAATTTTCAAACACTTTCAAAACAATGCTTGTGAAATTGTGAAATAACTTACTGTATAATTTAAAAATGCGTTTATAATTACTCACTGTTATCTCTATTTTAGCAAGAGTTTCCCAACTTTCAAGTTGACGTATACGCAACAGTTCTTGACAATGGTGGTTCTGCGTTGGCTGCAGCGATAATGGCAGCTAGTTTAGCTTTAGCAAATGCTGGTGTGCCAATGTTTGGTTTAGTCACTGCGTCCACTGTTGTGAGTAGATTACCGCATGCTAATTTTAACAAATTTGTGATAATCTATGTGGCTAACAATAAGAAATTTCTCATTGCTCGCTAGGCCATATGCGATCGTACGTATTTAGTGGATCCAACAGACGCGGAAGAGACTTTGTGTTGTACAAAATCTGTACCAGGCACGGTTCATGATCATGGGATTATAGTACAAGCTGCTCTTCCACAACACGGCCAAATTTCTGAAATGTTTGTAATGGGAAGCATCGATACGGATACCATTGTACATTCCATGGATCTTTTGAACAAAGCTCATAAAGATATATGTCCCTTGTTGGAACAATGTCTTGTAAAGACCGTATTCAAAGCATTTCGTCCAAGTATTAAAAAAACAGATACGAAATAAGGAAGATGTAGTATTTAAATTGCCATAAAATTATTTCCCACTTAACTGTACGAGTGGCACTCGCATTTTTATATATCATTTTCTTATCTAATAGTTACTTTTTTTTAAACAGTATTTGAGATTTTTAATTGTACTTTTTTAATATACTTTCTATATTTAAAATGCAACTAAGTAACGTTTTAGACGGTTCTCTTCATTTTAATTGTTCTAACTTTCTACATTTTACATCTTTCTTCTTCCAAAATTGGAATGTACACTTATTTCATCTAAAAAGTGCAACTACAATACATATTTTTAAATAATACATTATTATTGTTAAGCAGAGAAGACATTTGTAAAAAAAATCTAACAAAAGAGTAAAATCTGAGAAAATAAGTAAAAATTTTGCCACGTTTGTTTTACTACTGCTGTCGTTGGAGAATGCTGTAGGAAAAAAAAAACAAGTTTTCATACACATTATTTCTAATCTAAAATATCAATTTGTATCTTATGAAAAATTTTTATCGTGAAATTTTATTCTCTCTGAAGCAATATGTGATTAGTATAGCATCTGCCGATTAGCATTGGACGAACGCGCGATAAACAATTGACCTGTGGCATTCAAAGTTCTTCATTTACATCTACTTATCCTCGACGGTTCGAACGATCTCGCGGGGACTCTCATTAATGTTTTCAATAGGAAAAAAAAGAAGGAAAAAAAAAGACAGAGGGGACAAAAAACGGAGCATATGACGCACTCGGCGGCGCATGCCGATGATGGTGTTGTCAGTGATGTATTCGCGGCGCGGCCAATACACTTTTATTTCCGAGACAGACGCGTAACACAATTACACGCTCGCTCGCGTTTCGCTCTCGCGGAATTGTCCGGGAGTCGCCGCCTCGCGACGATCGTCGGCCATTTTGCCACCCGTGAAGAAACTTAGGTACGGCCATCTGACACTCTACACGCGAATTCCTCCGACGACGCGACTTCGCACGGCAAAACAACAACGCAGTTACAGCAGTCGTATCGGAGACTCGACTGTTTACATCGTGTTTACGTCGGGGTCGGGAGCGAGGGAGACGCGCGCAAACAGCGATTGTCACGTTCGTTCGCCAGTCATGCCACGGTCGTCGCGACAATTGTTAACCGGGAATGCACTTGCGTGCATAATCGTCGCGTGTGACGTCTAACCTATACGACTCCGTTTCGTAAGGAGAACACAAGGAGAGTGAGAGAGTCACGGTGGAGGTCGAGTCCGCTCTTCTTTCATTTCAGGAGAAAAAAATGCGACCGCCACGACGGTCGACAGATTCGACGAGGCGTTGACGGAAAGTGAACGGGAAGAGAGGCGAGAGAATTCACGCCGGCGTCTTCTACGAGAGAGAAGATTTCCTTGTATATACACACGCGCCGCGAGCTCACTCTCTCTCTCTCTCTCTCTCTCTTTATTTACAAATCGAACTCGCTCGCGACGCATAAACGTCAACGATGCACGACGACGGCGTGCTCGAAATTACGCGAGGAATCACACCTGCTCCGAGTGAAATTGAACGATAATCGAATACGATTCGTATGAGAAGGTATTTGTTCGCTTTTTTATACGGCAGGATAATTAAATTTGTTGCGTTGCACGAGATCTTGCTCGATAGAACATTGAGATAATCTTTGCTTATGACGACGCGCTCTCTGACCAAGTTTTATTCGTATTATTTAAGCAATAACGCAGCGAGGCCGAGAAAGAATACTCCACTCCATTGCAACGGAAGCACGTACCAATGGATAGCTGAAATATTTTTATAAGATTATAAGCTCGTAAGAGGGAGAAAGAGGGTGCAGTATCAGCTGATTGCGATGTTTCATATGTAATAATATTATGTTTAAGGCGTTATACGTAGAAAGTTAACTGTCCAGATTGTTGCGGCATAGAAAGGAGAATAACTTTTTATAACGTGCCAGTCAATCTTGCGCGCGAGAGATCGCACGCTATATACGTTGAGTGCCACATATACGAGAAGTGGTTCAAGAACAATCAACTTAGTGCCATGTACAGGAATAGTATTTGTATCCGCCGAAATTAATTATATCTGTCATATCTGCGATATGAGATGTACAGAGGATAAAGCCTGACCCGAAGGCTGTTGCATGTTCTGATAATAGTTCTGCGCCGTTCAAAGAATATGGATGAGAGAAGAGTAGCGGATTATTTTGTTATCGCTGGTTTACCCGGTCAAGACGATGAGCTTGGCGAAGATAATAATGAAACTAATGATAAACTAGAGGATTGGTGTCAGGAGGGCACTCATCTGAAAGACATGCACATGCCACCTCCTATCACAGATCTTGCCGTAATATTTCCTGCTCTGGGGGAATATTGTCCCGAAGGATATACGCTATTAGAACAAACAGTATCAGGTTTCCCAGCAGATCTGAATCACGGGAGCTTACGAACAAACGAGTGTTACTTATGCTACAGAAGAGGACGGGACAAACCTCCCTTAGTTGATATTGGTAAGGAAAAAAAGAAGCAATAAATTTTAGAAATTATGAAGCAAACTTTAAAAAAAAACACTACATATAGCAAACTCTAGATATTAAAGTTATCATCAATTACTTTTTATATTATTATATTTTTATCCAAACATTTTTATGTATTAAATATATATATTTATATATTTTATTCCCCATAGGTGTAATATACGATGGAAAAGAACGTATAATGCAAGATGCTGAAATGGTATTAGAGACTCCTAAAGGCTATGTGGCAAACGTAAATAATTCTACTTCAAAAATTTTTGTAACATACAGACGAGCGAGTCGAAAGATGCCTTGCAATTCTCTTGTCGTTACCGACATATGTGTTATCTTGGCAAATAAAGGGGAGAGCCCTCCGCATGCATTCTGTGTCATCAATAAAAATTTGAACAAAGGAATGCTAGGCAGCGATGTATTTCTGTGCTACAAAAAGTCCATGAATCGCGCTAATTTGTTATCATTCAAGCCAGCAATACTCTATAAATATCCTATGGCTGATTACAATAGTTTTGTCTTTCCGAATTCTGTCGCCATGTTTTGTCTACCGATGGGTGCGACTATAGAATGTTGGCCTAAAGTAGCGTGTAAACCTAAACCAGTATTCTCGACATTTGTCTTAACAGGCGATGCTGCTCAAAAAATGTATGGTTCAGCGATAACGTTTTACGAAGAGCTTCAACTGGAATCAGACACTTCAAACTGTAAAAATAATCAAGAAATTATGGATACAGTCGAGAATAATAAAAATAATGGTACAAATGTATTTCATAATCTTAAGTTTATAATCTCTCAACTTTTCTATAATTGATTGTTATATCTAATATGGGATAAGAAATATTTTCTTATGTCTCGTGTTTTGTTACGTGTATATTTCGTTTTGTTTCAGCAGATAATATAGAAGTGATAACTAAAAATAAGTCGCAGTTGAAAATAAAATTGTTCAAGAGATCTGGTATACTTAAGAAGCTCAGTACACTGCAACTGGAAAAGTTGCAATACACGGATTCCGCGAGCCAATCATTGAATATTAGTAAATCTATATGTATACTGTCTCATTGGCCGTTTTTCGACACGTTCGAAAAGTTTCTAGTTTTTCTGCATGGCATGGTGAACGGTAAACCGCAAAGTGTCCCGATTGAAAAGTACATTTCATACTTTTTGTGCGATATACCATTCCCGAGCCCGCAACGTCCGAGAATCCTGGTACAGCTCAGCAGTCGAGACAGATTGATCTTGACACAACCAGAGGATTCGCCCCTGCCTAGATCAGGCGCAAGTTTCAGGCAACTGCTGATAAACTTGGGACCTGACAATTGTTTATTGATACTATTATTAATATTAACCGAGCAGAAGATACTGGTTCACTCCTTACGTCCGGATGTACTTACTTCAGTGAGCGAGGCTATTGCTATGATTTTGTTTCCTTTTAAATGGCAATGCCCTTACATACCATTGTGTCCTCTAGGATTAGCAGAGGTAATGCATATTATATATACATACACACTTTTATATTGCTTCTTTTCAATGTTTCGATAATTATACAAATGCAAAAAATTTGTAAAGGTAATTATTAAGATTTTTAAACAAATTTACAGGTATTACATGCACCATTGCCATTTCTGATTGGCGTGGATTCAAGATTCTTTGATTTGTATGATCCTCCTTCTGATGTCAACTGTGTAAATTTGGATACCAATAATATAGCAATATGCGAAGATAAAAAATATTTAAATATAAAATTATTACCTAAGAAAGCAGCTAGACAGCTCAGAAATTGGCTGGAGATGTTGTCCTCAAAAATAATCTCGTGGGGAAAAACTAACTGTTCCCAAAAAGGTATATTATTAATTTTTTTTTCCTATTTCTTTTTATTTACCGATATTTATTCTTATTATTATTCTTATATTTTAGATAGAGGCGATGAAGACTTTAGTGTGGACAGAGAGTTTCAACAAAAACGGAAAGAGCAAGCTTTAGAACTTGAAATACAGGATGCTTTCTTAAGATTTATGGCGACGATTCTCAAAGGATACCGAAGTTATTTGGTACCAATTACAAAAGCACCTACTGTAGGGACAACAGATTCGACAAGTTTATTTAATTTCCAAGCGTTTTTAAGAACTCGCGATAAAGCCCACGCTAAATTTTACGCCATGCTCGTAAAAACGCAAATATTTGCCAGGTAAATTAATTTATTTTTCTATGTCAATTTTATCATGATTACGCGCGCGTGCACACACACACACACATATATATATATATATATATATATATAATATGTATATATATATATATATATATATATATATAATATTGTGTAATCGCTACATATATAATTATAACTTTATTCTAATAAAAAAGTAAATTTTGTAGATTTATAGAAGAAAGAAGTTTTGTTTCTGATATGGATATGGCAGGGTTAGCATTTTTCGACGAGTGTACAGAACGAGTTGAGGAAGAAAATGGTATGAATAAATTAATATATATTTTTCTATATTATTAGAGTTTATGTAATATGGGGGAAAATGGCTTCTCATTCCTTGTTTAATTTTTAGTAATTCTTTTGGAACTGGATGAATCTCAACACAGCGAACGTACAGTATTTATACCTCCACCTGAAGCAGGAACAAATCAAACACCAATAATATATAAATTGTTCAAATTGAACCCGGATCTAATGAGGCCTCAGAAGAACTTATGTTTGAAGAATCCATCTTTAAGTGCCTTTGGTATGGTACCTGGGAGTCCTATGGCTCGTAGAACAAAGCATGAAATCAAAGTTGCTCAAAGGATGGCTAGAAAACAAGTAAATAAAACGATATATTAGTATTGTAATAAAATATTTAAGTTTTCTTGCATGCGGTTAGTAAAATTTGCTATTATATGTTTATTCAGGCCGCGATGCCAGATAGATGGGGCAGATGTCTGCTTGGTACATGTTATAGTCTTTGGTTCTTACATTTACCGGCCATGTTGCAAGTCTCTAATCAACCCGCTGCAATTTTGCATCAGACTTACGAATTATTAGTCAAAATGCAAAAGTTACATCTCGATCCTATGGAAGAGGTATATATGAAAACTCTGAGTTATATAAATCAGTAACAGTTGAACAGTTAAACAAAAAAAAAAGACCGTTGTATTTAATTGGATATCTGTTATTATCTTAGGTATGCTACAGAGCTATAATGCAACTTTGTGGCGTATACGGTCAACCAGTTTTAGCTGTAAAGTTACTGTTCCATATGAAACGCAGCGGCGTACAACCTAACGCTTTAACATACGGATTTTACAACAAGGTAAACTATTAATTATTTCTTAAACTAGTAAATATAACACTTTTGTCAAAATTTACATAATCTAAATTTACATAGTGTTGTGTAAAATTATGTAAAGAATTTAAATTAATATTTCTTTATATGTTTATAGGCTGTTCTCGAAGCAACATGGCCTTCCGATATGACAAATTCGAGTCAACTCATGTGGAACAAGTTGCGAAATGTCATTGTCGGTGCAGCATTATTTAAAAAGGCTGGAAAAAAGAGCGCTAGAAGACGATTGAGTTCTAATGCGGATTTTTTAGCCGCCGATAAGACTGAAGGCATGGAGCATGCTTTTTCTCGGTCTAGTCTCGACAGTTCTCATTCTCAAGATACTGAAGCTGCGCATAGTGATTGTGAGTTTATTTTTTTTACATGCAACTTTGCCATTTTTCTGTCAAATAACTGTCTTTCTTCATCCGGCAGCCACTAAAGGCAGTTCTGTATCAGATCTACCTGGATTCGGATCATTTGAATTGAAAGCCAAACTCCTTCGGCAGAATAGTATAGTGAAAGACCAAGCGACATTGAGTATGTTACAATCCGACGAATTGGAACGGACACCTAGTAATCCAAGGTATCTTGTATGTTCACTATTAAGAATTGTGAACGTTAGACTCGCTCTCAGGTTTGCCCAGGTCGCTGAAACCGCTTGTTTTTCTTTTATAGATTATATCATATTATTTTACTAGTATTATACAATAGCAGATGCAAGAGAGAGAGTATTCATAGAATATTTTCGCTCATTGTTACAGAAATCTTATGTAATAATTAATCTGCGTGTTGAGTATGTGTTGAATATTTTACAGTGCTAATTTGCATGTATAGGCTTATGTAGATGTAATATTTTTTATGTAGGCTAACGCGCAGTGTTGAATCACCATTAAAAAGTCCCGTACGCACACCAGTTACGGAAAATGACCCATTGGGTGCTCTCATTAATGACGAAACACCGATTGTGTCACCTTCCGAGGAGAATGATTCAAATTGCTCAACAAGTACTTTAACTGTTTTAAATAATACGACTGAAGAAAGACCAGGAGGGCCGGTTTTATTTAGAAGGTATGATATAACTTGTATATGCATGTGTAACATTGAATATATCAATACAAATATTTAGATAAGAAAAAAAATAAAATTTAAAAGTAATTATAGAGTCAAATTATGAAAGCAAATATTTTCTCAAAAAGAATTATAAAAAAAAAGAGAAACATAAGATTATAATTCTCACAATCACCTAATGGGAAACTGTTACTGGTGATATCAAAATAATCACGAGTACTTGCACAATAAAAGTATCTTTTTCTTTTTGTAAAGACTAGCTGCGTTAATCATGCTTTATAATTTTTAAAGATACATATATATATATCCCACATTTCGTTCTGTATATCTGATTTTAAACACAAAAAGCATTCTAATGTGTTTACAGCAACATTCTCCCACGTAGTGCAACCTTTCATCAAGCAGTAGATGAAAGTGGCATGACAGTGGGTGGACATTTACAGAGGAGTGAGACAATGCCTCATTCTGTGGCACAACAAGGCGAACAGGAGAGAGAAAAGGAGAGACTAGAAATAAGCAGTCTTTGGTCTCAAAATAAGGATAGTGTAACATCCAGCCTCTCTAGCTTAGGATCTAGTCTTAAACTTAGTTTCGGGTAAGATATTTGCGAGATATTTAATTTAATAACATGCACCATTTGTAGTTGAATAATAATTTCCACAGTGTGCATTGTCTTTTCATTCCTCCAAAATGTCATGATAATATATATTTGCACAAGACGCGATTATTTTATATTTTGTCAATGTAGAAGAAAGAAATTTATAATTGTCTTGCATAAGATACATAAATGAATTACACTTTTATTTGTATATAAACTTTATTTTTAACAAAATACACTAATTCACTTTTTTTAAATAAAATACACTAGTACACACAATAATTCAAATGGTATATCAATGTGAAAAGTATTATGAGTATATAAAAACGTCTGATAATTAAATATACTTTTAATCGCATTGATGGAGGAACGACGCGAGTTTATTTTCGTTTATTGTTTTGCATGCGCATTTGTTTTTTTTTTTTACTTATTAAATGTAGACGATACTCCACGGGTGGATTGGCGTTTGCTAAAAATAAGGATTTAATATCATCGAATCAACTTATTGAATCTCTTAGTCTCTCCAGCTATATCAGGTACGTAATGTAAATAGCTGCATAGATGCTTATTGGATATGCGTTCTATCTTTGTGTGTGTCTCTATTGTTACAGAATAATATATTTATAATGTATTCACATAAACCAATTTCTCTCTCTTTTGCTCGCACGTTGTCGGTTCTATATAGTACAAATTCTTGTTTTAGCCCATCAAGTTTAACAGGAAAGAAGTCGAACGAAATAATACTTGGTGGTCTGAATAGCTTGAAATCTGCAGCAACAACTGTCGTTAAAAAATTCGACGAGATCAAAGAGGCCATCTCGGCGACGAGCACGCCGGTAAAAAATAAGGAACGTGAACAAAAAATAGCTTACGGAATATCGCACGAGTCTTTAGATTCTCTTACTGATGGATCTTTACAAGATCGAAATGAAACTTCCATGAGAGCATCAGGTATGTAATATAAATTACGCGAACGATGGACATTATATATTTATATTGTGCGACTGTATTCATTTTTTTCTTTTTTAAACAGGCGATGGAGGAAATTTAGATTTATGTTCGCTATACGAACTCACAGAGTGTCTATATCCAAAGGGCACTAGAGAGTTGGAGGAACGTCTTGCCATTGAGCTTGTGCTTTCCAGTGCCAGTAGATGTCATCATTGCGCCGCTATCCTGTACGACGAAGAGATAATGGCTGGTTGGCAGCCAGAAGATTCCAATTTAAATACAGTCTGTCAGTATTGCGATAAGGCTACCGTACCTCTCCTCACAGTTACAATATTAGATTACAGGTAAAGAACCATATTATAAGCTTTATTATCCTTGAATAATATTAAGAATTGAATAATATTAAGGTTCGTTTACGTAGATGTGAAGCGAGCGAAAAAAATAACGATCCTTTAATGGGAGCATTGGTGGAATTGCTAGATCAACCGAAGGAATCGTTGGAACCGATAACGGTACCTTATCTAAACCCGTTAGTTCTGAGAAAGGAATTAGAGAGCGTGTTAAGTCAAGAGGGGGACGCCTGTCTCACCAAGCATAGATTTATTCAGGAACACCCGATAGTATATTGGAATCTGATCTGGTATTTCGAAAGAATTAATTTAACAAGCCATCTACCTGATCTTTGGTTGAATAACGATAAGAACTCAGAACTTCAAAGAACTGTAGGATTAGTGGGTGTCAGAACAATGTGGGATAATGAACGATTACACATGGATCGTTTGCCTATGTATCTCCAATGGAAATTAAATTCTACAGAGGATAGAACGTAAGTTTCAATAGATTGTCTTCCAAATTACTAATTAATAAACACAATATAGTAATTAAGTTAATTAAAAATTATAAAATATATATATATATATATGTTGACTTCTCTTTATGAATATATGTTGACTTCTTTTATTAATTAGAAGAGAGATTGAAACAACATTTGTCTGGATTCTGAACAATAATTTTACCTTTCTTTTTAAACAAGTAAATGTGCAAAACGTTTGTTATTTTGTCAACTTTTTATTTTACTTTTAGATTGATGCAGGCAGTGATAACATATGTCCGTTGCAACGACTTAGCAGAACCTATAATAAGAGTGGCCTTAGAAAGAAGTAAACATCAAACAGGCGATCATTCGTTTTCTATATATAGGGATATTCTGTTTTTGGCATTTATTGTATTGGGCAGGACGAATATTGACCAAGGTGGGCTACAGTTTTAAAAAAATTAAGACGTGCACTTTTTAAATGACTGATCCAATTATTGAGATATTTGTCGAGTTTGATTGCAGCATATTAATTCCACGTCTGTAATAATGATCATCACTCTTACAGGCGTCTTCGATAGAGAATACAGTTTATCGCTAGAGAAATTCTCTGAAAACGAGGAGAAGTTATTGCATAAAATTGACGCTCCACCAACGATGATGTCGGTGTATTGCAGGCATTATTTTAAGCAATTAAATGTTTGATAAACATGGGCAGCCGTGAGTAGTTTTGAAGAAAACTTATTCCCTTCGAAGCACCGAAGGAAAGGTGCGATGTTGCGCGAATAATGAACGCTCCTATGTACGAGCATTTATGGCTCTATTTTCAAAATTGTGTGCACGGGGGATGAATTACGTGCACAAAGGACGATGTTAAAATCAGGCGCTGTTGAATGTTTATCTAACACGGAAGATTGTTAATGTTATCAATGATGATTTACACTCGAGCTATAACGCCACTTCTTGGAGCGCGCCAATTACGATCGATATCGTGCAAATCGACTCTTTTTTTTTTCTTCACGAGACTCCTTTACCCGCTGACATCCGTGATAGATCTTGTCTTTGCTTGCGCAAAAATATAATCGGGTCATCTCGGATTCGGGCTTATCAAATTCTCCAAGTTGGACCACGCATGCACGCGAGAACTAGTTAGATGAATAGTTATCGGATCAGTTGCATCAACACCGTTTTGCGCTAATCGCAGTTAGCTGAATTTTCTTATCTTATTCGTTTCGCGGCGAGAAGGGCTGTGATCTAGAAAGAGATGGAGAATTACTGATCGTAATTGGCCGCCAGTCGAAGCTATTGATTTCGAGATCAGGTCAGTGCAATATCAAGAGTTGAATAATAATTTTTAACTAATCGTACATACATCTCTGGACCTTCATATGTTTATAACATAATTGTTTTTAATGGTTATTGACTTTTTTCTTCTTTTTTTTAATAAATTCGATCGCGTATGCCTCTGATTCAATAATTCGCGCAGCGCATCAACAGTATCTAAGAGTACAATGTTAAAAAGTATTAAGTACCAAAGAAGTTATATGGACTGTAAAGCGACTGCAAGTTTAATTGCAACTGCAAATTCCCTCCAGGTGTGCTGTGACCTTAAATACGTTTCAGTCCGACGCGTAATATCCGCAATGGAAAGGAAGAAAAAAGGAAAAAAAGGCTGTCACGTGTGTGGATATTAAAAACAAACGAGCGTCTAATATACCGACTATTTTTTTTACCACAAAAAAAGAGAAAGAGAGAGAAAAAGAACGACGGTAAATAACGCGTGACATGACGAAACGCAGTATTCTTTCCTTGTACTCTTAGATAGAAACAATCGTTTATTGCACGACGAATACACAGTATAAGTATCGTTTTCTCTACTCGTTCCAGGTGAAAAGTGCTCTTCACAAGGGCGTGGCGTTAAACTCGATTGCTTATCCTCAGAGCAAATACTTAGCGTGTGAGAGTGAATATTTTTATGAATTTTAGACATTTAAAGCATTCGTAATAGTTTAGCGAGGTAGTTTAGTTAGTCGACATTCTGCTCACAATTTATTCAAAATGGAATGATGAGATTATTCGTCGCGAGGAGACTCATGAACAGTCTTTCACAATGTCGTGCACTTTTCACCCTGGACATCGCAGATGAATGTATGTTCATTCAATCCAATACTATGAATGTAGATTACGAGAATAAAGTCAGTTGAGGTATTTTACAGAAATCCTTTGTTTCACTTTACAATTAGTCTTTAGTATCGACTCTATATTTATATAAACAAAGCTGTACATAAAGTGAGTTGTGAATTGTAAGTTAAAACACTTATTACTCACATACACTATTATTTCATATTCATATTATTGACGTATTTCGTATCATTAAAAAAAAAAAATGATTTTGACCATATTACAAGTATTAGAAAATATAAATATTATTTTGTGCAAAATCGGATTCAGGACAGATAACAAATATACTCCTGCAATGATTATATAACTGAACAATAAGCAAAAAAGAATGTCTTTTCTTAAAGAATAAGTGCCATTGGTTTCTGACACTAGTCAGCTCATTAATATAAGCAACAATAATATTAATATAATTAAAGAAATGTGCTCAAATTGTTTAAAGGAAGCGAACTTGACAGAAGAACGTGAGAGTTTGTTAAA